>VMDO01021709.1:0-34893 GCA_007922755.1 Pedetes capensis | reverse complement strand
AAAAAAGAAAGAAAAAGAAAAAGAAAGAAAATTGAAAATCTCGACTACCTACATGTTATTTCCTAAACCTGTCAGTAATCATGATGGCATATGGGGATTTCTAAGAATGAGAAAAGTGTCATTCTCTTCCTTTTTGTTGTTGTTAGGTGCCGCTGAGTCGGGTCCGACTCCTAAAGACCCTATGTACAACAGAACGAAACACTGCCCGACACTGTGCCATTCACAGGATCTTTATGTTTAGGCCAATTGTTGCAACAACTTTGTCAATACATCTAGTTGAGCGTCTTCCTTATTTTCCCTGACCTGCCACTCTCCTAAACATGTCCGTTTCCATGGATTCATCCTTCCTGATAAAATGTGCAAAATAGGTAAGAGGCTAGCCATCCTTGCTTCCAAGGAGCACTCTAGTTGGACTTCTTCCAGGATGAATCTGTTGGTCAAACAATATATACCAAAATTTTTTCCTCTGGTTCTCTTTTAAAACTGACAAATTGAGAATTCAAATAAATCAGTTTTCCTGCTTGCATGAAAACTGTTTTTACATCAAAGAAATGGTCTTTCATTTTTAGACCTCTAACCAGTCACATCCATGCTGGAGGTAGAAAGGCTATGTCTGCCCTTGACCTAGGGTTCCAATGAGAAGAGGTCAAAGTTTGAGCTGATGGAAAGATAAAAGAAAAAATTTTGTCCATGCTTGAGAATGCTTCTTTGCCTATAAACACCATATTTTTTCTATTTCATGGTTCAAAATAAAAAGTGTAGCATTGGACATGGATACACCCCCCCCACACAGATACTGGGTTTAGTAAAAGGACACATATGGAGACATGCACCATTTGATCAGCTTGAAATTTTAAATAAAACTTCTCTCCATTCTAACCATTTAGAAAAGATAAAACTATGGTATTAATTATTGCTCCCAAGGCACATCACAATTCTTCCAATAAAAAAATCTATCAAGAAGAAAGGTCAAAGTTACTCATTGCATTTGCAACCAATGGCAAATTTATATCCTCTTATCCTAACTACACACAAAATGAAAACATACATTTTTCCCTAAATCTGAAGGTTTCCACATAGCAGAAAATACTAAGTTTAAAATTAAGCCTAAAAAAATAAAAATAACCCTGATTCTACTGTGAACAGCTTAATACACGAAATGCAAGAGAAAAATGACTTCAATTTCCTACCTTTCTAGAACATAGTGGCACTTAGTAGTATTCCTTGTTGCCTTCATAAAATACTTATCAGCCTGTGTTTGTTGTGATATTCTTGTTAGTTGGAGCTTTTACTTATTTTTTGTGATTTGGCTTCCAATTAATTCCCCCACCCATTTGATCTGAAGTCTTATCCCTGGGAATTGTTGGCTGACATGGAGTTATTCAAAAACACTTACCTGCTGTGAAGAGTCCACCCTAGCTTTATGTGAAACCCCAACTCTTTTAGAAGATTAAATAATAATTGAGGAATAAGATTGAGTTAGGAGTGGTGAGGAGTGAGGAAGTTGAGGGGAAAAGAAGAGAATACTTATTTGAGTTCCAAAATATTTACCTAAATAAATCATACCTGCCTTCTTTACCAAAAAATCTAAGTTAATAATGCCCCATTACAAGTATCATTGTCCTATAGTTATCAACAACAAAAACCCCACTCCAGGGCCCAGTATTTATTTTTCTTATTAATTTTTTTCCTCACAATATTAAATTACCTCAATTCCTTCAAACATACAAATATTGTTTCCCTCTCCCAAGCATTTTCCATGCTTCATACCTGGTTATGGAAGGTGAGGGCTTTGGGACAGTTAAGTGTCCACACAATCGCAAAGATGGCCTTTGGTGTTGTGAGTATGGTTGTGGACTGTGCAGGCATTATGGCTAGATTATCTGGTTTATAATCATAATTATATTCTAGGAACCTTGGACAAATCTCCTTAGCCTCTGTGTGCCTGTTTCCTCCTCTAAAATGTACTAATATCTTCTCTGAGTCTTTCCATGTGAATGATCCCCAAACTCAATCACTGCTGGCTATGGCTCTTATGTTCACAGAGGGAATTGCTGTCTGACTCTATAAATCCTCAAAAGCAATAATACACAATTGGAAGCAGAGGTGATACAGAATTTGGGATGTAACATGAAAGTTTTCTAAGCCAAAGGCATCAAAGTAGAACATATATGTCATTTATCAATGTGTAATCTCTGACATATAGCCACCCGAACACCTCTATCACTGATTGTAACCGTGTGATCACTACCTTCTACTTGACATCCCCAGATGCTGTTCTTTGGCACGCCCAAGACAGCTCTCAATTCCCCAACCTGGGGGTGACAGGGGTGTAAATCCACCAGGTGTGCATCCTGGGCCAAAATAGGCTCAGTGGGGCCAGACCAGGAGAGTTCCTTTCTCTGAATGTCCTCTTTTCACCTTCTTTCCAAAGCTGGGCCCCTCTCCACGCTGACTTTCAACTCACTCCCATACATCTGGCATTGGTCATAGTTCAGCTAGTTCAGATTTCCTTGCCATACTGTTTCCTCTAGAGAGGTAGTTCTCAGAGACAGCAATGCCTCCTAAGAGATATCTGGCAACGTTTGGAGTTAGAACAAAGGAGGTGGATAGAATGGTGGTCCTTGTATCCTAAAATTCACGGACAGCTCCATAACAAAAAGTCAGCTGGCCCTGAGTGTCAACACTGCTGATATTGAGAAACCCTGTCCTAGAAAACCATATCAATTTTGAATAATGCTGGGTGTCCAGAAGGCAGGGCACAGAACAAGGAGGTTCTGAACAAATCTAAAAGTCTGTGTGCATTTTTTTTTACATCATTGAGAAAGAAACTCCAAGAACTCAAATCATAAAGTTGGTAAACTTGTGATAGGATCACCTACAATAGGCTTTCACTTTCTGTACCTACTACACCCCCCAAAAATTCCAACAGTTTGGAAACTGGCCAGGACAGTAATGGGAATTTGCAAGGTCAGGAGAGGGCTGCCCCAGGATTAAGTCAGCTATTTCTAAATCAAAATCATCCTGCAAAAATTAGAACAGTTCTTTCTTTCTTCAGAAGTTACTTAAAAGTAATCAAAGTATGTTATATGCATGATGGAAATGGCATAACGAAATTTCTTACTTTGTACAATGAATATAAACTAATAAAAACAAATTTAGAGAGGTCAATATGTTATTTATTTCTTGGGAGGTGACTTGAAAGTGGTTATTTGAGTGATAAAGAGCAGAAAAACAACAGGACTACTAGCCATTATTACACCTACTGAATTAAAACTCATTTCGTTTATCTAGCAAGAGATCTCTTTGGGGATTTAATTGAATTTGTCAGAATAATAAGAAATTAATAGTTTTGTCCACAGAATGGGCAGGGATTTAAGATACACAAATTCTTATGACTTTCAGAATCACCACTCTCCAAAAGTATTATTTGATAAATATAATAAGACTTTGTTACAAATTTTTTTTTTAAAAAAAGGTCTCTACAACCATGGAGAATACAAAGCAGTGGTTTTACGTAGAGGAGACCCACTTTGGGCATGGACCTTGGCAATGCAGAATATCTGACAGACCCAGGACATGGAACATTCCACCTATTGAAACACTGCACCAAACTCAAGGCACTCCCTGAAGTGAAGTTAAAACCCTCCCTCATTGCCTCCACGTACCACCCATCAGGTCAACAGCCATCAGTTAGCATTAGCTCAATGCAAACTCTTTTAGGGACCTTTTCTCACTGGTCTACATGGGCTGCAGTGCTCGAGATGAGCGGTTTCCCAGGATATGCTGGGAATATTTCTATGTCAAGCCACTACTCGTTATTATTAGGATCTCTCCAGTAACTAACATGCTCCTTGAGGCAGATTTAGGAAAATGCCTGGAAATTGGTCAGTGTGCTTAACAGCTGCTCAATGAACCATCATTTGCATTAAAATCCAGGCTACTATAATATAAAATATGATAATCATGGTGCTGAACATCCACTGGGCCCTTATATTTCAGGCATAGTCCTATGCACATGATATATATTAGTTCATTTAATTCTCACTTTATCTTCAACTTAGAGATGAGTTGTCTAAATTTTAAACTGTAAGAGGAAATTAAACAATTTGTGTGTGTGTGTGTGTGTGTGTGGTACTGAGGGTTGAACCCAGGGCCTTGTGCTTGCATGCTTTGCAAGTGCTAGACCACTGAGCTGCCACTTCTAGCTTTTTTTTTTTTTTTTTACTTTTTTGAGACAGGGTCTCGCTAAATTACACAGGCTTCCTTTGGTCTCAAACTTGCAATCCTCCTGCCTCCGCCTCCTGAGCCACTAGAATTACAGGCGTGCGCCACCACACCATGCATAAAACCTTTTTTAAAAGAAACACATGTCCGTGTGTGCACATGCGTGCACGTGCATGCACACACACGCGCACACACACACACACACACACACACACACACACACACACACTCTGTTCCATGTTTGATGAGTACTATTTGAAAGGTAAACTAATTTGTCACCCGCCTCTGAGATTCTAAGATTCTTATGAATACACCCTATATCTATGTCTACAGCAATGTGAATTTAACTCAATTGGAGTCATGAAGTTGGTCCGCCACTTACTTTTCCCTGCCCATTTGACATCCCAAGGATGCACTAAGAAGTTAATCATGAATCAAATTAATGAACCCATAACCCAATAACTGCTTTGCAGTTATAGGTACAGAGTTGCCTCTTGTATCAAGAGTGGCAGACGACCTCTGCAAAACTTGACAAGTATCACCACACTAGGGGAACACTGCCATAGAGACCAGGGGAACCCCAACTATCCTAGCTATGGGGGTGCAGCTGATCATGGACAGTCTTCACATCTTCCTTGGTTCCAAAGAATAAACTGAAAACAAACACAGCACCAGCGCTCATAGAAACTGTGAGATACTGTCTTTTTCTCACTGATTAGTTGCAAGAAAGCTACAGTGTAAAAATAATGATGTCTTTTTAAAAACTCTGGCCTTAATCCTCCCGGGCCTTCTGTCCTAGGTGGCACTCTGAAGGCACATACAGTCCATGCACAAAGACCTTTCAAGTGACACTCTGAAATTCACCAAGAATGACCAGAATAAAAATGCCATTGATATATTCCTAGCATGACAATGGATCAGAACTAATTGACTTGCATATGCTATCTACCTGGCATTTAATGCTCAAATTAAAATATATGAAAATGTTCAACTGTCTCAATAGATTCCTGTATTGCTGTCTTCACAAATGTTAGCTGTTGAGGCAGTGGTCCAAGCTGGCTCCTCCCACAGGGTCCTGGCTACAGAAGGAAATGTTTGCAAATTTGCACAGCTGTATGCAATAAGGAATTCAGGCTCTGCAGGTTTTCAAAATCCCATTTTCTGCCTGGGATGAGGAATTTGGCCTCAACCTGGTTTCCACAAATGAGTTTTCTTAATCCAAAAATAGGTACAACAGAGTGACTTCAAAATCTATTTCTTTTTACAGACAGTTGTTGATTTTCAAAGTACTTATAAAATATTGCTAAAATGCACGGTCCTGTCAGCAGGATTTACAAACACAGCTAGAAAACAAACACATTTACTGCCCTGGTGGCTCCCCTCACCCCATTCAGGTAGGAAACACATGTTGCCAATGGACAGTAATAGGTATGCAGGAACCTGAGTTGATTTATTTGATGGTTGTTATTGTTGTAAGTAGTCAGAATCACAACCTAAAGCCTTTCTTTACAAGATGGAGTCATTTGACAAATTGTAAATGATCATAATCTAAGAGCAGCAGATTTTCTTCTAAAATAACTTGCCTTTTAACAAAGTAAATATTGTGTATGTATTTAAATTACTTTATACACATGCACATTGTGCATGTGATGTTGTTGTTAGGTGCTGTTGAGTTGGTGTCTGACCCATAGCAGCCCTACATATAAAAGGCGAAACGATTGTTAGCGCTTCTCTGCTATTCATAGGGTTTTGAATGGCAGATTGATTTTTTTTTTTTTGTGGTACTGGGGGTTGAACCCAAGGCCTCACACTTGTATGCTCTGGCAGATTGGTTTTTGAGAGTGGGTTGCCGGGTCCTTCTCCCAAGCCTACATTATCTGGTGTTCCCAGGTGGTCTCCCACCCAAGTACTAACCAGGTCTGACCCTGCTTAGCTTCCGAGATCTGATGGGATCGGATGGCACAGTGGTATAGCTGTAGGCATGTACATAATAGAGATGAAGAAATATGTAAGTGGACTGAAGTGGAATGCTCACATAGTTTTAGAGACTAGATTGCAATCTATAGAAAAGCTTGTGATTTCACTTTGTTGGTGTTAAAACACAATTCACCAAATAAACTCATGCTTATTTTGTTACTTTGGGAAGGATTCAAAGAAACTTCCACTTATATCTATATGAAATCAGCAACAGATAATCTCTGTGAACATTTTGATAATATTCTAAACTAATAATAAATGATGAATTTGGAGATTTTTTATGAAATCATAAAAAACTGGAATCATAAAAGGGATAAATATAAGGTTTGCAACAAAGGCTGCATTTGTCATATGAAAGCAGCAGAGGCCAGGTTTTCTGAACTAACCTTCTGCTTTGCTGCATGAAGGGGCCACAAAGAAGGTGATGGGCCACATCAGTATGTGATAAAAGGTCAAGCTGTCATAAAATCAATAGCTTCTATGGCAATGCATGTTCTTGTCACCAGTTGTCAGTCCTTATATAGTACCCAAAGACTGAAACCCAAAGAAAGGCTCAAGCGCACTCATGCTTAGTCTCACTTCTGTCCAGACTAGCCAGGTGACCCTCAGTTTCTTCTCCTGTAGCACAAAAACACTGGACTAGAAGACCACTAGGGCACATGCAGTAGCAACCTTAGAAGCAAATATGCATTTCAATGTCAAATTTGGTCAAGTTTCAAATACTGGCAAAATAGCCAAAAGGAAAGGTAAAGAAATGGTAGGTCTAAGATTTGCTTTAAGCTTTCAATAAAAACATGAGTTTCTTAGAAATGATACATTGCATTATAGTCAGCCTGGCTCAAAGGCTCCAAATCTCCTAAAGCAACAGGCAGAGACATCTTAACTGTCATCTGAACCCTCTGAACTTGAAATTTGAAAGAGACTCAAGCTCTGGAGTGAGCTGAGACTATGCTTTTGCATCTCTCTTTGCCTTTTGTATCCCCTTCCTCTGAGGTGCCCTGGGATCATTACCCCACGAAGCCTTTCACATCCCACTGGCTTGGGCCCTTCTTTGCTTCGAGCAAGAGGCACAGCCCACAGAGCTAGAAATACACAGAGCACATCTTCTTACCTCTGCAGGGTCCTTACACCTCAGCAACAGCAGCAGCTCGAGGCAGAACTGACCCCCCATGTTCCCCACACAGAGCCCCTGTCCAGTGTGGGGACAGAAAGAAGCAGAAGGCAAGGACACTGCTCAGAGCTAGAGGAGCTGGCCAGGCAGGCTCCCCTGCTGGAATGCAGGAGAGAGAGGCCCAAAGGGGGAGAAGGCCTTGGGTCACTGTGATCCTCTGAGTCAGACACCCTGGGGAGCTCTCAGCTCTGAAAGGCCTTCCTGGGCACACGACGCCAAGGGAGCCACAGAACTCACTGTGGGGCAGGGGGGTGGAGAGCCTGAAAGTTAAAAAGTTGAGGTAAATTGTTACATACACATATGCCAGCTTACAGGAGAAATGAGATGCGAATGCTGGAGGAACAAGTCATTTCAATGAAATGCTAACTCACATATCTGATAAAGGGTTTGTATTCAGAATACATTCTCAAAAACCTATTACAATTCAATAATAAAAACACAAGTAGTTCGATTAAAATGGACAAAGGGCCTGGTGCCGTGTTGTACACCTATAATTCCAGCGAGTCAGGAAGCAGAGGCAGAAGCATTGCATGTTCGTGGCCGGAGGCAGCCTGTGTAAGCTAGCAAGACCCTGTCACAAGATAAAATATAAAAAGGGGGCAGGAGGTGCAGCCTAATGGCAGAGTACTTTCAAAGTATGTGCGAGGCCATGAGTTCAACCCGCTAACACCAGAAACAAATTGGGCAAAGGATCTGAGCAGATATTTCTCTGAAGAAGATATACAAGTCACCAATAAGCACATGGGCTGGGGTTTAGCTCAGTTGGTAGAGTACTACTCTGCACTCTTTAGGAACAGGGTTTGATCCCCAGCACTGAAAAAAAAAAAGTGGGAGAAGGACTCGGACGTCCACTCCCTAAACAATCTCAAACAATCAGCCATTGAAAATCCTATGAGGGTCTCTGTGAGTCAGATCTCACTCAACATCACATAACAACAACAACAACAACAAGTGCATGAAAAGATGTTTGACATCAATGTCTATCAGGAAAATGCAAATCAAAATCACTGTGAGATACACCTCCCCACAGGATGATAGCTTTAGAAAGAGTGCTAGTGAAGATGTACAATACTTATACATTGCCAGTGAGAATATAAAGTGCTCTGGAAAATACTTTGGTGGTTTCTCAAAATGTTAAACAGGGTCATAACATGACTCAGTAATTCAACTCCTAGGTATGTACCCAAGAGAACTGAAAATGTAAGTCTGTACCAAAACATGTACATGAATGTTACAGCAACATGAGTTATAACATCCTCAAAGTGGATACAACCCAAATGTTCAACTGATGAAGGGATAAAGAAAATGGTGGCACAGCCATGCAATGGAATATTATTTGGCCATTAGAGGGCATGAAGCACCAACACATGCTACAATATGGATGAACCTTGGAAACTTGATGCCCAATGAAAGAATCCAGATGCAAAAGACTACACGCTGTATGGCTCCTTTTATTGGAAATGTCCAGAATAGGCAAATATAGAGTGACGGATGTAGCTGCCAGGGACTCAAGGGGGTGGGTGAGTAGACGACAGTGATGACTAAGGGGTGTGGCTTTCTTTTAGGAGTGATGAAGTTGCTCTACAATTGGTTGTGGTAATGGGTGCACAACACTGTGAATGTACTGAAGAAATGCACCCTTCAGATAGGCAAATTATATGTATGTGAATTTCATATCAATAAAGTTGCTATATCAAAAATGTAATGCTGGTCATTATTCCCTTGCAGCAACACTTCCTCCATGACACTGAGCTCTTCTGAGGTCACCATGACACCTGCAAGTTCACCTACATGGCATGGCAGGGGCCACAGTGAAAAGGAGCTTCCATCTGAGGATGGAGCTACCACCACTGGCCCCTAGGACCTTGGGACCCTTCTCAGCTTGTTTTCTCAGTCAGTGATGGTAAGGATTTGCTCCAGTTGCATGGTGTAGCCTGGTCCTCCCTAGCTCTTTGGTCCCCAAGTATTGGCTCCCTTCTATGCATGCTCATGGCTCTGTGAGAGTCCTTTGGGACTTCCAGTTGCTTTTGGACCCCATTTAATCTATAGATTAAGTGCCACTTAAGCACACAGTGCACTTTCACAGCTCAGTGATATCCTCCTAGGCTGAAATTCAGTAATTAAATATTGTATTCTACCTTTTCTTTATTCAAGGAAAAGTTCTCCTTTTTTGAGCACTTTGTGCTTTTAAAAAATAGATTATTGCTTCTAGGGATCATTGTGCATTTTCAATACTATAAGTAAAAAGAAAGTTAGCAGGAGATGACAAGGAAAGAAACAATTCAATGAAGAGAAACCTGCAGTGATCACTAGGTTAAATAAAAAACAACAATCTTATGTAAGTTTATCATTCATGAAGAGAACTACATTAAAGTTAATGACACATTTTAATTATACATTTTTATCATTGTCATCATCATCATCATTTCTTATTTCCATATCCTTCATCCCTTCCAAAAGTTTTTGGGCACAAAGGATCAATGCTATGACATTATTTCCTTAATGGTAACTAGTCCGACCTGCCTCATGTTTCAGGTTTTGTTTGAAACAGTACCTTCTGTTAATAGGACTAAATTCTCTAAGTAAGTTTGGCTAGCAGTTCCAATTAGCTGCAATGCATATCTTCTGGAATTCATTACATTTTGGACCAGCATGTAACTTTTGCCTGTTCTAGATTTGTCTGGACGTTTTCTACCTTTAAAGCCTTTCACAGTATCCATTTTTAAAAGTTGCCGACATTGCCTTCTGAAAGATATTGGTGGAGTATGAAGGAGTAGGGGAAGGAAGGCTGAAAACTGATGTTTCCAACAGACCCTGCCTGTGTTCTTTCTGTACTGAAATATCCATACGGCCTCCTTCTCAAGCATGCTTGGGTGCTATGGGTAATTGATGTCAAATAAGAAAACTCGGAGGCACATGCTGTCTTACTTTTTAAGGGAAAAAAATGGGGGATAAATCAAAGGGTTTAACAATTTGATTCACTGGCTTACATTCAGCGACTCTGAAAATTTGGCCACTACTCAGGTTTGCAAATTTCTATGGAAAATGAACTGTGTTTGGCAAGCTCTGTGAAATATGAGCCTGATAAAAAAATGTTTCATGCTTTCTCAAGACCTTATGCCACTAACTGTGTGGGATTGGAAAAATTGTTTAAATGTCAATTTAAACACTGTAAATAATTTTCTATACCCATATGAATTAATATGACTGTTGATTTCAAAACAAAGTTTCCTTGAGTTTTGATTAGGAGAAGTTTCACAGACATCAACCTCAGATTAAGCAACTCGAATTCAGTAAAGTTCTTTTTCAAAGTTAGAAATGTTAATAGGATACTTTGCACTATGGAGAATGGACTGGCAATTCAACGGATACTAAGGTTATTAGGAAGCAGGTCTGGAGCTCAAAAAAAGTATTAGACCCAAAGAGAGAAAAATATTATTTTAACAGCCCATGCCATTATATAAACGAACACAGTGGTGAATTCCACTGCAACGTTCATGACTCTTAAATATTATCTCCGAACAAGTCATCTCTAAGTTTTATGCAGTCAGCCATCCAACCGCCTTCTTGACCCTTCCACCTGGTATCTCAGGGTCATATCAAACTTCACTTATCTAATCTTCAACTCTTGACTTTCTCTTCTGGCAAATGTCTTTGTACCCCAGCCTCCCACATCTTGAGAAGTGTTTATAAAGTATTTATTACAGCGCCTGGGATGTGGCACCCACTCAATAAATGTTATTGTTATTAATGATGATGATGAAGATGACTAAGGATGAAAATGATGATGATTTTTATCCACCTACTCAGTTGACCCAGTGCTAAACAGTATTTCTTTATTTTCTTCTCCACCTCATGTCAGGTCAACTCTGTCTCCAAAACAAATCAGGAATGTGATCCTTCCTCTACAACTCCACTTTTGTCGTCCTACTTCCAGCTTCGATCAAGCTAATCTAACCATCCACTCTTGCCCTTGCCCAGCGAACTGTTCACAGGGGAAATCAGAATGATCTTGTTAAAGATAAGCCTTTACTTTAAGATGCATATAGTATGTATCATGCATTTATTATACTAGCCAAACCACCTTATGAGGTAGGTGCTCCATTCTACAGGTGAGGAACTGAGTAAAGAGAGGTTGGAACATGCCTGAATTCAGACTCCAGCTTTCTGGCTCCAGAGTTGTGTGTTTAACTGTTATGCAAAGGACCATGCCATTCTCAGGCTTTAAAAAATAGCAACACACAAGCAAGGAAAGACCACAATGGGCTTCAATGCATGTAGAATAAAATCCATCCACGTAGGACTTCCCTATATCAAAGCATCTGGCCAAGTTCCTGAGCTTCTCTTCTCAAGTCCATCTTTCCTCCTGTTCTCCAAACACTTAGGGCCAAGACAAGCTGAGACCTACTTTTGGATTTCTGTCCTCTCTGTTTTGTGGCCCTTAGCTGGTCTTCTCAGGCATTTATTTGCCCATCATTGGCTCCCTCTTCTTCAGGTCTCTGCTTAAATCTCATCAGCTCAGAAAACCATTCTCTGATCTTGACAATCTGAAGTCCATGTTCCCTGGCTTCTTGATCTCAACACCCTGTTAGTTTCTTCTTAGCACTTATCTTAATTTTTAATTGCTTTTATATGTTTATATATTTGTTTATCAATTGTCTTTCTCACTGGGCTGAAAGTATCACAATGATAAAGATTATTTATCAATTCACTATATTTCTACAATCTAGCATCCTGGTTTGCACATAGTAGGTGCTGACAATTTGACAAATAATTGAATGAAGGTAAGAAGAGTTTTGTGATAGGAAATATTCACATAGACTTCAGGTCCTCCAAGGGTAGGGTCAGGATGGAATGCCATCAACTGGGAGTGATTTTATCAAAAGTAGAACCCTGGGGCACTGAGCTAATTTAAGCACTTACTTTTGAAGCCCATCACCTTATCTTTTACGAAATTTTTACAATTTTTATTTTGACATGATTTGGCAATAAGTAATTTATAGTATTCTTGCTTGACCATGATTTTTAAGTAATCAAAAATACTTGCTAAAAGAATAAAATGAACATTACAAATTGATTTCACATTTGATGAGATTGTCAAAAATCCTCATCAATAATGAAGTTGATACATACTATGTTTTTAGGTATGTAGGTAGGCATTTACATACTGATTTCCTTTACAGTTTATGGACATTTGTGTGGGCTCCTGGAGAAGATCCAGGGCCCTGTAATCAGATAATAATATGAAATCAATGAAATGGACTAGCTGGAATCCAGTTCCAAATCAACGATAACAAGACTTCTGGGAATCTGCATTTCAAGAAGGTTTCAGGAAACTCTTATGCAAAATAAAATTTGAAAACTATTTTTTCTCTTCCCCTACACTTATGTGTGTTATTTTAAAAATACATAATGGTTATCCAGTGCTGACTCCTTAAGTATGTGGTTGAATTCTGAGAGATCCAACATAATATCTCACATGATGGGAAAATATATATTAATTAATGCTAAAGTCACTATGTTGTCACAAATGCAAATTTTGAATATCTCTGGTAAAATAAGTCCTCCCTGCTAACTATATTTTGTTAGCCTGAATGTATACATGGGGAGAAAAAGACAAGCATTTCTCACCCTAGAGGGGCAGGATGAATCATTTGGCCATATGGAAAAATAGGTAAGTGCCTTAGCTCATAACTTGGCTATCACTTAAGCTATAATTATATGATGTTAAAAAAGTTAAAACTGAAGACAGAAAGAGGTGTTCGGGCTGTCTCAAAAGACAAAGCTGACTGTTTATTTCTCTTTTAGAGAAAGTTACCCAGGTTCCAGAATGTGAAAGAAGAGCTTGAGTCGAAAACAAAAACAAAACAAGAAAATATCCAGCCATTTTTCTGATGTCAATAAAAATTGCATTACGAGGCCATGTCCCTGGCTAAGGAGCAAAGAGAAGCTGTGGTGAGGATGTGCTTTGCCCCTATCTCACCCATACTTTTCCCTCGTCCTCCTTGACACCTGTGGAATGTTCAACCTGAGCCAGTAACACATGCTTGAGACATTTTTCACCCTTGTCTGCTATAAGTTCTTCCCTTCACATGCCCTCCTCTGCACTCAGAACCCTTCCATAGCTCTCCAGTACTCTGCAAGTTAATCGTGACCTTTTGGCAGAAGATCACAGGCTTTCCATGTCCTGACCTCAGTTTGCCACCCTAGCCCATTCTCTTGCCCTTCCTTTTAGTAAACCCTGCATTCCAGCCAAAGAGAACCACTCACTCCCATATTTTGTGGATTCTCTGTATTGGTAGCCTGCATCCATAGCCCTGTGGTGTCCGATCCCATCAGATCTCGGAAGCTAAGCAGGGTCAGGCCTGGTTAGTACCTGGATGGGAGACCACCTGGGAATACCAGGTACTGTAGGCTTGGGAGAAGGACCTGGCAACCCACTCCCACAAATTAACCCACCATTGAAAACCCTATGAATAGCTGAGATGCACTGACAATAGTGTTTTGTCTGTTGTACATAGGGTCACTATGAGCCAGATACCAACTTGATGGTACCTAACAACAATTATTAGATCTTAGTTGTACTTACTACATGTTGGATTCTACTCCCTTCTGCCTACTCAAGAGCATCACTTCAACTAGCCTTTATGCACCATCCATATTCCACTTTTCTTGATAACCACTACCTTCTTTCTTTCCTCCTTTTCACAGAAAAATTCCTTCAAATAAGTGGGTATATACCCCAATTTCCATTTCCAGCCTTTCTTCATGCCAGTTTCTTGAACCCACTTCAGTCAGGCTTCTGCCCTTATCCCTCAACAATACACCTCTTATTAAGCTTGCCAACAACCTCCACATTGGTAACTCCTCCGATAGGCTTCACCTACTTGATGACCCTCCAGCAGAGTAACTACATAATTCTTCCAAATCAGAACTCTTTTAATAGTGAAGATGGCTGCCTGACAATGATATTAACAATTATGGATTATCTAATATTGTAGCTAGAAAACTGAGACTTACTGTCACCTACCCATTGGAAGCATGACACCTACTTATCCCAGCCAATTGTTCGCTCCCTGTTAAACACTGTCTCCACTTGGCTTTGAGGATTGTACAGTCTCTCGGGCATTCTGTTCCTCCACTGGCCACTCATTCTCAATCCTCTGTCCTGTTTCCTTCTAGCCCGTGAATATAATATATTATTGGAATTCTCCATGGCCTTGTCCTTGCATCTCATTATTTTTTTGTCCTCAATCATTCTGTTGTTGATGTCAAATAATCTTTTTTTTTTTTTTTTTTTTTTTTTTTTTTTCATTTCTGGGGGTTGAACCCAAGGCCTTGCGCTTGCATGCTCTGCAAGTGTTGTACCACTGAGCTGCACATCCAGTCCATTTTTTTTTTTTTTTTTAGTTTTTTGAGGCAGGGTCTCGCTAAATTATGCAGACTGCCTCTGGTCTCGAACTTGCGATCCTCCTGCCTCTGCTTCCCAGGTCGCTGGGATTACAGGCACATGCCACCATGCCTGGCTAATCTTATTATTTTAAATGATATCCATGCAGTGATTCCCTATGAGTCTGTCAGCTTGTCATGCTGTGGGGGTTTGTGTATTGCTGTGATGCTGAAAGCTATGCCACTGGTATTTTAGATACCAGCTGGGCCACCCATGGTGGACAGGTTTCTGCTGACTTCCAAACTAAGAAAGAGTATGGAGAAGGACCAGGTAGTGACTCTTGAAATGATTAGCCATTGAAAATCCCATGAATAACAGAGAAGCATTGTCAGATATAGTGCCAGAAAGTGAACCCCCCCAGCCTAGAAGGCATTCAAGAAATGACTGAGAAAGAGTTACCTCCTCAAAGTAGAGTCAACCTTAATGACAGGAATAAAACCCCTGGGACATCTTTTGGCTGATGTAGCATGACTCAAAATGAGAAGAAACATAGTGGCTGCAACATTCAGCTCAAACATAAAAAGATTGTGTGCATGGCACAATGTTGGGTAGCATTTCATCGTGCTGTGCTTAGGGTAGTTATGAGTGAGATCCCAGTTGACAGCATCTAACAACATGCACTGATAGTTCCCTACTTTATATTGCCAATCAGGACATTTTTCCTAAATCTCCTGCATTCTTCAACTTCCTCCCAACCTGCTACTTTCTAGTATTCCCTACATAAGTAAGTGCCAACTCAAGTCTTAGAGTGGCTCAAACCTTGGCTCCTTGTAACCAGTGCCTCCATATCATACTCCATAGGCAATCTGCCAGTAAATTCCATTGGCTCTACCTTCAAAACTTGCCTGAATTTGACCTTTTCTAATCATGTCCACTGTCTCATCCTGGCCCAAGCTAAAATCATCTCTCACTCTGATTAGTAATAAGATTGCAGAAAGACTGAGTATAGAGAGGGGCTCTGTAAACCCCTCCTCTAAAAGTACTCATTGCTCTTGGTCGAAAGGGATTTTCTTGAGAAAATTCTTCTGATTTTCAGTGAGCCACTTCCAATCATACTCTTCTCTAGAAAGGCACTAATGCAGATAACAACAACAAAAACAAAAACAAACAAAAACAAAAACAAACCAGGAGAGAAGGGCTATTCAAAATCCCATGGTAAGGACTTGAATTGCTATGGAAGTGTGTTTATTCTTTAGTGGTGACTCCATTCCCTTCTCTCGCTCAGAACAAAGCAGCACTATTACTTGGTGGGCATTTTTTTGTTCTTGTTGACAGTGTGTAGAGTGGTGACTCCCCAGGCATTTGGAGGCTGAGTAAGCTGACCTTGATAATACTACCTCCTCTGCCCACAACTAATCCTGAAACCAAGACCTAATGGCTTTAGTCCTTTCTTGACTCACTTATAGCCAGCCATTCATGAGGAAATGGTGGCTGGGAATTTCTGGAAAATGTTTTCTTGAACATAAGCCAGAGAAACAGAAAAGGACACCTTTCTTCCTCAACACCAGTGTTTCTCAACCTCAGCACTATGGACTTTTGAGCTTGATCATTCTCTGTTTTGCAGAGCTGTACTGGGCTTTGCAGGATGTTTGCCAGCATCACTGGACAACCAAAAATGTCTCCAGAAACTTGGTAGATATCCTCTAGTAGCGGTGGGGGGAATTATGCCCAGTTCAGAATCACTGACCTACACATTGATATGTTGTTGTTGTTAGGTGCCATTGAGTCAGGTCTTACTCATAGTGACCCTATGTACAACAGAACAAAACATTTCCCAACACTAGGCCATGCCTGGCACTATGTCAGTGCTTCTCTGTTATTCATAGGGTTTTCAATGGCTGATTGTTTCAGGATTGTACTGGGAGTGGGCTGCCAGGATATATTTAGCCCCAAACTGCCACAGGTTCTTCCTACCACCCTACAGTTGACACTTAAAAGAACATTAGAAGGAATGAAAACAATTGCAGGGAAAAGATCCAGAGTCACTGGATGTAACCCACCATACCTGTGGATTTTCAGTAATATGAGCTTCTAAGTTACCAATTATTTAAAGTGTTTTCAGTAGGCTTTGTTATTACTATCATCCAGGGACATCAAAGTGATCCAGGGTCCATGATCATAGCTCAGAGTATATTGGTTTATTCCTGGGCATCCTCCAGCTTAGACAAATAACCCAGTACCCACCTTAGGGCAAATTTCCATGGGTGCAGCTTTACATGATGGATGGTAAGTCAAATGGCTCATTTTTCCATTTGATATTAATCACCCATACACTTGTTATGTAATTACAGAATTTTAGAATAGGATATCATTTTAGGGAAGAAGAAGTAAGCTAAATCCAATGTTTGTGTTTATCTTCAGAAAAAGATTTTCAAAAGAAGATCAAGCCATATGCCTCTAAATATTAGAAAAATTTCTATTATCCACTCCAAAATACTTCCTGAGCATGACAAATCATCATAATCTGTGTAAAAAGCAAAGAGAAACATTTTCTTATAGCCACATAGCTTTAAATAGTCCCTTCTTTCTAAATGGAAATTCTATGTGGTTTTAATGTTTAAACTAATTAGCTATTTACATCAGACTTCCTCTCATTTCCAAAAGCAGAGTTGTCCTTTAATTTTACCATCTAGCAATATTGTTGCTGGTGTGAAAACTGATGAAAAATAGAAGTGGCATAACTAATGGAACTTTAAATTAAGGGTATAGTGAGGAGGTAGAAAAGTTTAAAAATTATAATCCATCTCTTATTGTCTTCATTAGTTCATATACATTAATTTGTATTATCTTTGGTTATTATAAAAGCAGTGCAAGCAAGCTTATAGCTAAAATAGTAAGCAAAATGATTAATATTAAAATTTTTCATAATTCCCACAGTGAACCACTAATTATGTTTAATGAATTTTCTCCAAATATTTTTCTTGCATATTGAGATTTTCTTCCCAAATAGTGTCAGATTATGTGGTGATATGATATAAAATACTGCATTAAAAATGACCCTATACTAGACAAGTGCTTTCTAATTTATCTCCATTGTAAAAAGTGCTACATATGAATGATTGGCTGAACGTACATTACACATGCCTAGAAAGAAAACTTTAAGGGAAAAAGAAACACAAAGACATTCCATTAAAAAAGTGGACCAAGCTGTAGGATATTGATTGCTTTAGAACCTTCTTTATGTTTGTACCTCTAGATCAAGCCACCAAGAACCACCAAAGCAACTAGAACCATCAATGGATGAATCAGGACAGAGAGTAGCCCTGACCAGGACAAAGAGAAGGGAGGAGCAGACCATTCTTGTAGTGAAGGAAACCATCCCAGCAGTGGAGTTGAGGTGCAAATGCTCTGGATAAGCCTAATGGAGAAATACTCAACAAATGAACTCCAAGCATATTTTCTAAGTTTATAAATCATATACAGCCACTACCTAGAAAAAAGAATAGGCTTTGCCCAATCATATAATTAGTATAAGGAATAAATTTGTTCCTCTACAAAAACCTGTGATGGCTACTCCAAGTATGTATTTATATCTATATCTATACCTATATTAATATTTGAATTTATCCCTATATCTCTACCTATGTATGTTCCTGTATATCCACCCATCCATCTGTTCATCCATTCATCCATATAGAAATAGTTCTTTAATAGAGTGTGTTTTCAGAATCCCCTGGAGATCTTGTTAAAACCCAGCTTACTGGGCTGCATCTCCAGAGTTTCTGATTAAGTAGGGCTCCAAAAGCGTCTAAATATTTGAGCTTTTATTACATTTCCAGGTGCACGGATGCTGTTGTCTCAAGAATTGAACTGTGAGAATTGTTGCTTACACCTGTACCCATATCTTATTTTCCTTATCTATAATTCTGTAATTACCATCTCTATTTTAATGAACACAAGATGACCTCCATATAATCTAACTTTGATTCTTTACTGTCAATTGCTAATATTATACACTATCATGTTAAATACTATACAAAACAGATGAGTTAAGGAAGGACATTGTTTACAAATTTCTCTCCCCATAATTTAACACAAATATACAAAATTATTGCCACATATTTTTTTTTGTCCAAGAGAATAGTTAAATTGTGGTATATCTTTTGCTTTTACTTGGTTTTCACTGCCACTTGCTTTGAAGTTGATGTATTTACATCTTAACGATTCAGATCTATTTTCCAAACAGTGAGATGAAACAGGGACGACTCAAAGGCAACTTCATTTTGAGACTGGCTAGGCTTTCATAAACAAGCTCTTGACAGAGCAATTTATAATTCTCTAAACAGCTGGGGGGAAATATCACTCAGCAAAGCAGATGTTATTCTCTTAACATTTTTTTAGGTCTACAAATATCATTGTCTACAGCACTGTACCCACCTCATCACTTCAAGTAAATTTTGGCTTTGCTGGATTTCCAACATGTTACCCATATTGGAGATGAGGGTCAGAGAACAAAACTTCTCTCAGGTGGCTCCATGGCCTGCTTCCTCATGTTAGTTTGACAGGGTTTGGTTTAAGGGGTGTGATAGTTCATATTTACAGTGTGCAATGGGAACACAGTTCTCCAACCTTAACTGAAATAAAAGCTGGCGCTGCATCTCCCCAAGGTCAAGTTATATGGGCTATGTTGTCTCAGATCTTAGCAGGTACCAATTGATGGTAGACAAGCCATGTATACAAGGAAATGTAATCAGTAATTTTAATTGATAAACGGCTTGCAGGAGTCGCTTTGCATTGGTGAGATTGGAGAAACCTTCATATTCCACTTGTTCAAATTCTAAGAGACAAAGGTTATTTTTCTAGAAAGTGAAATGCAGACACTGAAAAGGGAGGCTAATTTTTACACATGAAGTCAAAGCAAAGAATGTCTGGCACTAGGAGCTAATGTATGACAAGAGAGGGAATAATCCCCATGGATGATGAATTCCACTACTGAAAGGATCACAAAGTGTAGCCACCCGCATGGCTTTTATGGTATTAGAACAGAAGAAGGAGAAACAGGAAAAAACACCTTGTGCCCTAATGGAGAAAGGGAAAATACATATTTTGTCCAATTCAAAATAAACTTCTTTTTAGTATATATCTTATACATACACACTCAGACTTCATAAGATCAATTCTAATTTATGTGTAAATTTCTCTTGTTCCCATGAAACATTCAAAATACACTTAAGTGCAAACATTTTGACAAATTCACTGAATGGATGATATAGTCAGCAAATGGTGAAGTTAGGTTTTCACTAAAGTCACAAAAGACAACTTATGTTTCTGCAATAAAATGTGCATTTTAACATCTGCTGCTGCACATATATGTAAGTAGCATTTGTGGTGTTAAATACATGTCCTATATATCATGTTTTGATAAGTTGTACCACGATGAAATTTACTGTAAGCAACGCAATAGGAGAAATGGCAACTTCCTAAGTAGTTTTGAATGTAATAATTTGGCCTGTCATTCAAAATTGTTTAAAAATTTGTTCAATTGGACACACATTTGGCTGCAAAAACGAATTTTGATGTAAATTAGCATAAAATACAGGAAAATGTAACATTTTTCAAAATAAGTATCTTTTCTTTAAAAGTGTAATATTTCAGCTTGGTGCAATGGCACACTCCTGAGAAGTCAGTGACTCAGGAGGCTGAAGAGGAAGGGTAGTGACTTCAAGGAGAAAGGCAACCTGTGCAATTTAGTGAGACCCTGACTCAAAATAAAAAAGAAAAAATGGGTTGTGGCTGCAATTCAGTGGTGCCGTGCTTGCTTAGCATGCATGAGACCCTGGGTTCAACTCCCTAGTTCTGAAGAAAAATAATATTTTAGATACAAAGAATAGCACAACTAAGGCTACTCAAAAGTAACTTCTAAATAAAATGAATGATTGGATAAAAGAATATATGGAAATCTGTTGGCTCTTAGTTCCTAGAACTTCAAAAGATAACACACACACAGACACACACACACACATACACACACACACAATTTCAAATTAAATGCAATCCTATTAAAAACCAAGCTTGTGAAACTGGGGTGTTGTGGTACACAACCTAATCCCAGCAACTCAGTAGGCAGAGACAGGCAGATGGCAAGTTTGAGGCCAGAGGCAGCCTTTGTAAGTTAGTAAGACCCTGTCTCAAAATAAAAAAAAAAATTAAAAGAAGGGCTGTGGGTGCAGCCCAGTGGTAGAGTGCTTGCAAAGTATGTGCAAGACCCTGAGCTCAACAACCATGTACTGAAAAAACAAAACAAAAACAAAACAAAACGCAAAAAAAAAAAAAAATCAAAAACAAAAAACAAAATACAAGCTCGTGCTAAAAGACATTGTAACTGTCCATCATTCAAAAAAATGCCTAGCTTAGCCATAAATATTATAGCAGTTTCTTCATTGTTCATAATGACGAGATTCTCAAAGCACAAAGAAAGTAGAAATCAGTCACTCAAAACAAGTTTGAATCGAAAATTCAAAACCATTTGCCACGGAATGGAGCACAACTTTTTGCTCTCATTAATAGAAACTGACCATAAATATCCCAGCTGTGAGCATCCTAGTGAGAAATCCTTGCAAAGTAATTGCAGTTAAAGTGACAGCTCTGGAAAATGGGATAAGGAAGGGGCCATTTAACAAACTATGTTTTCTCTGTGCTATGATAAATTATACATGAATGGGAACACACCACAGAAATAGTGATGCTAACTCTACAGTTGCAAAATGTCCCAGGTCTGAGGACCATTTCAAGAAAATATCTGAAGAATAAAGAAAATAATTTAGTGAAACATCTCCATAGTATGGGGTTTCTCAACCTTGACATTCTTGATATTTGGGGTAGGGTCATTCTTTGTTGTAGGAGTTGTACTGTGCCCTGTAGGATGTTTAGCATCATCCCTGGCCTCTATCCATTAGATGCCAGTAGCAAACCACCCCTCCCAAATATGACTGCAAAAATGCTTCTAGACTCACAAATGTGCCCTGGTGGGTAAAATTCTCCCAGTGAGAAACACTGACAGCAAACAGTTACAGAAACTTATTTGATTGGTTGGTGTGGGAAATATTACAAACCTGGCCACAATCTTATACTCACGTACAATTCTGTAAATTTTGCCAAAGTGTCATATACAATTGTTCATATTTAAAAAATATATTGACAAATCTGGAATGACTGCTTCTTAGATATGTTGTTGTTGTTAGGTGTCATCGAGCCAGATCCGAACCATAGCGACCATATGTACAACAAAATTAAACACTCCCAGACACTGTGCAATGCTTGGCATTATTGTCAGTGCTTCTCTGATATTCAAGGGGTTTTCAATGATTGATTGTTTTGGGAGTGGGTTGCCGGGTCCTTCTCCCAAGCCTACAGTACCCAGTATTCCCAGGCAGTCTCCCATCCAAGGATTTACCAGGCCCCATCCTCCTTCACTTCCAAGATCTGACGAGACACAAATATTTTTAAATCTTTCAATGCATCTGAACATTTCTAGGGATTCGTCATCCAGAATTTATGGTTTGGGGCTTAAACCAACATGTCATCAGTGCTTTATATGATGTTACTTCTGTTATATTTTGGATGGAGGAAAACAGTATTCTTGCTGTTTAAATAGACTCTAAGTAATATTGCTGAGCATAGCACACCCTAAAATTCTGAAGAGCTCAATATTAGTTACCAGAAATACTTGAGACAAATATTGGTAATTTTTATCAATTACTCAGGAGCAGCTGGGGAAAATTCTTCCTGGGGAAAACTAGTAATACAGAACACAACAGGAGGACTCAATTATGATACCCATTTAAGTGATATTTTTGACCTTAAAACTTATATTAATAGAACTTGCTAATAAAATGAACAAAGACAAAGTATAAGTAGCACAGAGGTGGGTGATTGCCACTGAGAATTTTTTGTTTTCTATGAGAGAGAGGGTGACTTCAAAGTAAACAGCCCAACTTTAATAATTCGGGAAATAATGATAACAATACCAATAATAACCAAAGAATGGTAATAATACAAATGGGCTAGGTTATTCATGTAATACTGCTAACAATGGAAAAAGATAGATCACTACAGAAAAATGTTTGGACTTTAAACATAATTGAGATGGAAGGGTATATGGAAAAATAATACCACAAAAAGACATGCAATGTAGAAGAGAGGCCTTTGGTGAGGGCGTGGAAGAAGCAGGAGGAGGTACACAAGAGGATAAGGGGGAAGTTATCTGTGCAATGTACAATGAAATGCATATATGGAAATGTCACAATGAAATGCACGTCAGGATGAAGCACATTAAGTTGTACATTAAAAATTTCCAATAAAAAATAATTTTTTGTTTTCTGTGTTAGGGTCTCACTCTGTAGACCAGGCTGGCCTAGAATGCACAAGCCTCCTGCCTCAGTCTCCCAAGTGTTATGATTACAGGTGTGGGTCACCATGCCCAGCCACTTATAATTTTTTAATATGATGTTAATATTCCAAATAATAAAAAGAGACAAATTTTCTCTGCTGTCTATTAAAAATGTGACTATATTGTTTAAAGATAATAAATCTCAAGATCAAAATGCTTATGAATAACTGAAAATTATACTACATTTACTGACAGTACAGGAATTAGTCAAAGAAATATTGTAAATTTTACCATGAAATATTGGAAAATTTTAAGAATAATTATAGAGCAAGTCAAGTGGGAGAAACATGCCTACTTCAATAATAAAGAATAAAATATGAAAGCTATTATTTTCCTGATCTGTTCATTTCTTCTTATAATTTTCTAATGAAGATAATTTATCACTAAATGTAATCATGAGCAGGGATTTAGCTCAGTTGCTAGAGTACTGTTCTGCAGTCTGCGAGGTACTGAGTTTGATTCCCAACACCACAAAAATGGGAGAAGGACGTGGCAATCCACTTTCAAGGCAATCTCAAAACAATCAGCCATTGAAAACCTTATGGGGGACACTATGAGTCGGACACGACTCAATAGCACCTAACAACAACAACAACAGCAGCAGCAGCAAATGTAATCATATTATCATATCACCAAAAGACATTTCATATAATTAAATGCTCAAGTCAGAAAAAAAACCTTTGTTAGTCTGTATGTACAAATTACTGGTTCAGAAAATATTGTCATTTTGTTATTCACATTCCTACATACATAAACATCTGAAACCAAAGTTTTGGCTTCTATAATTATTTGACACTTATTATTGAAATTATAATGCTCTAAAACATACTTCATCAGAAAGAGAAAAACATCCTAGACCAAAGTTCATTTTTTTTAACAGTTATGTTTCTCTTGCTAGATTAGTGGTTCCCAACTCTGGATGACTTTGCACCCCATGTGACATTTAGGGATGCTGGAGACATTTTCAGCTGTCAAAACTGAGGGAAGCGTACTGCTGGCATCTAATCAGTGGAGACCAGGAGTATTGTATCACATCCTATAATTCACATGACAAAGAAGAATGATCTGGACCCAGACATCAATAGTGCTAAGGTAGAGAAACACTCCTAATTAGAAAGTTTTACCTGGTTTTAACCTTTGCAACAAAGCAAGCAGCACTCAGTTCAAAATTATGCATCAACAATTCCTATTTGGAGAACATGCAATATTTTACCAAAAGGATTTTTCTTCTTCCATGGTAACTGGAATTTAAACTACTCCTTGTTATTGTTGGCATCTCACTGAGCAGGAAACACAACAGTAGGTTGAAGGGGACTATGTGCTTTGATAATGAGTCAAAGTAATGCCTTCACTGCAAAGCAGTGATCACTTGACATCTTAAGAAAAAGTTATCATAAAAATCAATACAGCTGAAGCTCAGACAGTGGGTTTGAATAACTCTTTTTCCCTTGATATCAAACACAAGTGATATTCTGTATTGCTTAGGAGTCACTATTAAAATCAAACTTTTATCAGCCTTAAGTAAACATGTTCATTTTTCCATGAAACTAAGTTACGGCACAGCAATATGATTCAAATGTCTCATTGTAAGCTAAACACTTGTTAAACTTTGACAAAAATTTCTTTTAAATGGCTTGTAGTATCTTTTCCAAATAAAATTTCCTTTTTTTGGACTATTTTATTAAATAAGGCCAAGGTAGAACACTTAAATCATGTGATGTACTTGACACAAGTAATATATACTTGACACAAATAATTCACTGATTACATGATAAGTGCACATCAGGTTAAAAAATCCTACATTACTAAAAATAAATTACTTTATAATTTTAATTAGGGACTAACACTGTGTAAGTTACTCATGTTTTACTACAACCAAAGAAAAGAAA
The DNA here is from genome assembly GCA_007922755.1 of Pedetes capensis. Lineage (NCBI taxonomy): Eukaryota > Metazoa > Chordata > Mammalia > Rodentia > Pedetidae > Pedetes > Pedetes capensis. Next base: position 9,790 of record VMDO01021709.1, on the reverse strand, counting down.
AATAGAAAACTTCATGCTAGTGAGGAGAATATGTTTTCTCTGTGTTTAATTTTCTTGAGTGTCTATGATATCCTTTACATTACAGGTCATCAACATTTCAGGAGAGAGGTGTCAAGTTTCTTACTGGGATAGTACTGAAAAGCTGGCATCTGATGTCCATTCTGTATAAGACATAAAATGAAATCTAGTTCACACATTCCATTACAAAAACTTGAAAGGAAGAAGAAAGTTCCTCTATAATTTCAAATAGTTCAGGACAAATCATATTAATCATTTATTCTCTAGTGTGAATTGCTTTAATCTAATTCTTTTGTTCTAAGGCCAAACTGAATTCATCTCTTTAAATACTACAAGAGATTTGGTGTTGCTGGATGTTTTATAGAGTATCTATAATGTGACAGATCCCTCCCAGCTGCATATGACCATCAAGATCTTGAAGTAGAACAGCTGTGAAGATCTGAGAGACCTTGGCCCAAAGTCATGACAACTATATGCTCAACTATCCAGCAATGGTAAAGGGCCTATTGACATTCACCATTACATAGGAGACAACCAATTAACAGGGTTCGGGGAGGGTAGAACTCCTCAGAGGGATTCTTTCCAGTGGTACAGCTGTCTGTAAATGCTGTTCATGGGTCACCCATGCTCCTATAATCAACACCAATAAACTCATCGTTCATCAAGTTTAACCTGCCGTGATCTTTTCTTTGATCTGTCTGTTCCTCCTCTATCTGGAGTGGATGGATATTTCTTTCCCAGGAATCTTCCCAGGGAAAGTAGTTAATGTGAGAGTACCAAATGATTTTGGAGCATTGAATACCGCTGGAAAGGGCATACCAAGGGAGTACCATAATGAAAAGGGATGATATCAATGATATGTAAGTATAGAGGTATTTGGATACCAAAGGAGAGCAAGAAACATCACCCCACCTAAACACAAATATTGTGAGTTCCTTCAGTGACTATTTACCAAATCATCTACTAGGTACCAGGAATGGAAGTGCTGGTGTAAAAAGATACGCATAGTTGGTTCTGAGCCTGACTTCACTGTGTCTGGAATTCTGGGTCAGCCACAATCTGGTTTTGAGTTTTATGCTACAGAGAAAAAAGGCCTTGGATTACCACCACAAAGGAATCAGATCTTCATTTATAACATCTGGGTGACTGCTGACATTACCCAAATCTTTAATTAATCTACTCTATTACAAGCAACTTTATAGGGTTTGACAGGCAAAAATCATGAACCTAGCCCTTGCTGATTCAGTGAGCACTTGGCCTGTTTCTGTGGACATGCAGTAATGTGGCACCCTTTCAAAGCACATTCAGTGATAGTTTATATTGAATCCTTTACATCACAGGCCTCCAACACCTAGGTCATGGACCAGTCCCTGAGCCATGGCCTGTTAGGAACAGGGCCATGCAGCAGGATGTGAGCAGTGACGAGCAAGTGAGCAAAGCTTTATCTGTACTCACTGCCACTCTCCATCACTTGCATTACTGCCTGAGCTCTGCCTTCAGTCCGTGGAAAAGTTGTCTTCTGCAAAACCAATCCAAAAGTTGAGGACAACTACTTCACATTACAAGAAAATCACTTGTTTTATAAGTGCTGTTGTTTTGGTTAATTGTTCTCATTTTACTGTGGGAAAATGAAAGGGTATCTAAAGTCACTTGTGAACTCTGTACATTTGTCTCCACACACCTGAGCACTATTATTCTATGCAGGAAATATAACTACCGTTCAGGAAGGTGTCCCAGTGACTTGGTGGACCACAGTGGGGAGCATTTATGGAGCTGTGTAAAATTTGTGTTGGGGAAGCCAGCCTCAGATACATTCTAATCCAGTTGTAATATTTATTAAATAATTTAGGAGCAAGTTACCTGCTTGGTAAAAATAAAATCTTCGCCCTGGCTAGGACTTTTAAGAGAGAGTTGACTAAGACTCTATGTGAATGCATGGCTGGTTTTTAGACACCAATAAGTATTAATTAACTGAACATAAGGTTTGACCACCACCAATCTTTTCCATCAAGTCTGAGTGCTTTTCCATATTGGTTAAAATCCAAAAGATGCTCACCAACTCTGTCAAGGGTTAATGCCATGTGAGTGCCTGACCACCTAGAACTTCTAGTCTTTTCTCACACTTGTTGAGTATATCTGGGAAGATTTTTATTTCTGTAGTTTGTTTTGTGATATTTTATTTCTTCACCACTAAAGATGTCATAAAACTTATTTCTGAGTCTAAAGTTATTTTAGTGTTCTGAAGTTCCTAAAAGCCACCTGAGACCTTGGCATACAAAATCTAATTTCAATTTAATTTTGAAAACATTCCATCTAAACACTATCAGCCCACATAGCTAGATCACTCTTCAGACCAAATAACTGAAAGTTACAATTTAAATATCCCAAGGTTACAAAATAGCGAATACTGTGAAAGACAATCAGTTTAATAATCACAGAGGTATTCTGGTGACTCATTAGAAGAGGCAAGTGCTAGCAATGAGCTTTTTCTGTAAATGGCAGCTCCATCATCTTTGTCTTTCTACTAATCCCATTACACCTACGCAAGAACAGATCCCAAACTTTAATATGTAATGAACTTCATGAAGGCTGAGATGCCTGGACTGTGGTGACACCAGGGTTATGAGCTCATTACAGGAAGTTCCCAGAGCTGATGAAGGGGGAATGATTCATCAGGTCTCTGCAAAATGGTAAAGATTTTATGGGCTGACCCTGGAGTGATTATTTTTGCATATTTCATATTTCTGGTTGTGGTATTCCATAGTTTAACATTATTAGCAGCATTTTGCTTAGCTCAGGGCAACACAGAGATAAATTAGAAAATTTCATGCCAATTTTCTCCCCGCTTACGTGAAATTGAGACATGAACTTGGTGCTGTTTTAGTGAATTAAATTTAATTTTAGTTAATTTTAATTTAATATTCAAACAATCCAACTAGTTATCCTTTATCTCTGTTATATATTCCATCTTCTTCCAACAAGTTATTCAAGAATTGCATCTCCATTAAAGTATATTCATGAGCAGATCCTGTCCATCATTTTCCAGTAACAACAACCACCTCAACCACAACCACCGCCACAAAAGCTGACAATTATTTAGCCCTTAGTAAGCACTAGCTATTGTTCTAGGCACTTCTGCTGGTGCCCCACCATGCTGGTTAAGCTGGAGCAGGGACTAGGAAATAATACTCAAAGAGTAGCAAGCCTGAGTTAAAAAGAAGTATTTAGTTTGATTTTTTGAGTTCTATTCACAGTAGGGGAAATACAGCTAATAATTGAGTACTATAGGACATGACAATCCAGTCCTGAAGCAATTCCCAAACAATCAGCCATTGAAAACCCTATGAGGGTTTCTATGAGTTGGACCTGACTTGATGGCACCTAACAACAATAACAACATACATTTAAAAATCATTAAGAGTAGATTTCAAATATTCTACTCACAAGCAAGGTTGAATATTTCAGGTGTAGACATGTTAATTAGCTTGATTTAATCATTTAACATTGTATTCCAAATCATAACATCAATTTGACCCCATATATATGTTGTTGTTGTTGTTTGGTGTCATTGAGTCAGGTCCGATTCATAACAACCCTGTGTACAACTGAACAAAACACTACCCCACACTGTGCCATGCCCAGCACTATTGTCAATGCTTCCCTGCTATTCATAGGGTTCTCAATGGTGGATTGTTTTGGGTTTGGGGTGCCAGGTCCTTCTCCCAAGGCTGTAGTACCCAGTATTCCCAGGTGGTCTCCCATCAAAGGACTAAACAGGCTGGCCTTTCTTAGCTTCTGAGAGATCTGATAAGATCAGATGCCAGGCTGGTACTGCTATAGACCCTATAAATATATACAGCTATAATTTGTCAATATACAATTTTAAAAAGGGCTTAAACATAAATAAGATCATTTGTCTGGCACAGAATCGGCAAGTGTTTCGATCTGCTCTACCTAGGGTCGCTATGAGTCAGACTCGACTCCACAGCACCTAACAACAACAACAACAACAACAACAACAACAACAACAACAAGGGAGCCACCAGATTTCTCAAGGGCTAACATGGTACACTTGGTCTTAGAGCACCTACCATCTAGGTGCCTCTGAAGAAGATGGTCTCATGTTGAAAACCAGATAAACATGAGCTTTCACAATCCTCCTAATACTGAGAGCCAGGCACAGAGTTCTACACTCTAGATACGCTCACTCATTGAATCATCACAGTAAAACCATCATTTCTATTTTGTAAAGAGAAAGGTGGAGGGCCTTGTGCACAGACCCTCATCAAGGTGGCAGAATGAAAATGAAAACATGAAATTTAGCCAATCATTTTCAGTCATTCAGCGGAATGGTGACACCATTTGGGCACCCAACCTGAAAGCTTTGGGAGCTCCCCTCCTCTTCCTTGTTACCACCACAGAACTGGGCAACTCTCCAGAATGACTCCTCCCTTATTCCTCTCTATTCTCATGGCCTTGCCTTGGCACAGGCCCACATGCTTTAATAAAATATGTCATATGTATTAAATTCATCTAACATAAAACAAGTGATTCTTTAAAGTGTATAATTCAGTGGTGTTTAATTCATTCACAATGTTGTGCAACCACCACCTACATCTAGTTCCAGCACATTTCTATCATCTCAAAAGGGAACCTACCTCCCATTAAGCACTCTCTTCCCTCAACTCCTGGCAACCATGAATCTACTTTCTGTCTCTATAAAATGGTCTATTTTTGGTGTTTCTTATAAGCAAAATGATATGTGACCTTTCATGTCTGGCTTCTTTCACTTAGTAGAATGTCTTTGGAGTCCATTCATGCTATATCATGTAACAGCACTTAATTCATTTTCTGTTGCCAAGAAATCTTCCATTGTATGGATGGACATTTTACTTAGCTATTCTTCAGATGGACATTTGAGTTGCTTTCACTTTCTGGCTTTTGAATAAACTGCATAGAAGTATTTTTAAATAACTCTTCTCAATTTTTTTCACTAGGAGGAGAATTTTTTAATTCTCCTTAATTCTAATTTTATAACTGGGAGAATTTCTTCTTGTGAGTGCATATTGAGCAATGGGATTGTTGGATCATATGGTAAATCTATGCTTCACTTTTGTGTGTATGGTGCTGGGTATCAGGCCCAGGGCTTCGTGCACTTGGGCTGGTGTTTAGCTCACTTGGTAGAGTGCTACTCTGTGCTCTCTGAGGCCCTGGGTACAATCCTCTGCACTGCAAAAATGGAAGAAGGACCTGGAAGTCCACTCCCAAAGCAATCAGCCATTGAAAACCCTATGAATACCAGAGAAGCACTAACATAGTGCTGGGCATGGCACATTTTCGGGGAGTGTTTCATTCTGTTGCACATAGGGTCACTGTGAGTCTGGACAGCATCTAAGAATAAGAACAACATGCAAGTCCTCTACCATGGAGCCACATCTCTAACCCTTTACTTCACTTGTCAAGGAAGTCCTCATAGGCTTTTGCACAGACTCATATGATAAGCTAGTCTCCCTACCTGAAGACTCCCCTTCTCTAATCCCTGCTACTCACTGACAAGAAGGGTGATCATTCTCAAACAGAAGGCTCATGATGCCATTCCCCTGCTTATAAACTTGCAATAGTTCCCCAGTATGTACCAGGACACCCGGCAACCTCTCAGGGCTTCACAGCACCCTCATGGGTTGGACTTGAGCTATCTCTCAGGATTTTCCCCTTTTCCTGAGACCTTTCCTTCCTCTCATTTCCTCCCCTCTGTCTCACGGCCCTACTCTCCCATCCTGGAGCATATACTCCCTTCCAGGGGTAAGATCCATTTAGACCCACTAGTTGTGATTTCCTCCCACAACTCAACAGTCTACCTCTCCTGGAGATCCACTCCAGTGCCATTTACCGTGGGCCACTTCCACAATACTCCTGTCCTTTCCCTGGCTGGAGACAAGCACTCCTTCACTGCTCTGCCCCAGGTGTTTCATCTGGGCCACTTTTGGCACATCTGCTTCCTTTGTGTCCAAGTCTCTCCTCCCTCCCACCAATTACTTTCATTCAAGGCCAAAGCCATATTGTGTTTGTATCACATGTCATGATGCTTTGGACACAGCTGCCGCTTAAAAAAAAATTTGTTGAAAGGACCAAGCAAAGGCATGCAGCCCGACAATAGTAACAGCCCATCCAACTGCTTCATCAAGCAGGTCTGCCTTCAGCCTCTAGCCAAACAGATAGGGACTGCCTTGACTATGAAGACTGCTGTCTGCAAGTGAACCCTGAAAGGACTTTGGACAAGTAGTTTAGTCTTTCTGTGCTTCCACTTCCTCTTTGCAAAGACAATAAGCTAGGTTTGCTTTAAGGAGTAAAATGAACTCACATGAAAGCTCTAATATAAGGCTCTTAGAATAGATCCTGACATCTGTTCTACATTTAGAAGAGTTTGTTAAATAAAACAAGTAAAAGAAATGAGCTGACTGCTCACACTAAATGAGTAAGTCTGTACTTAAGATAGGCAAAGGAAACACACAGCTCTGCAAGCTGCAAAGTCAAGGCACTGATTTAGTCAGGCCCCCTAACCGAACTTTCCATGTGAATTGTGATACTCTATGTCTGTTACTGATTTATTGTACTATGTGTTACTCTTCTTCTGTATTAGTTTGGGAGGTCTGATTGTTACTGTTGTTAGGTGCCTTTGAGTCTAGTCCGACTCATAGCAACCCTATGTACAACAGAAGGAAACACTCCCCGACACTGTGCCAGGAGAAGCATGATCTTTTGTATGTTTAAGCCCATAGTTGCAACCACTGGTCAGCTTAAAGAAGCTCTTTTGGTCTACTCCTGGCATCTCACTTCACCCAACATTGCCACGGGTAAGATAACTGATAACAACTTGTTGATTAGACTTCTTGGGCAAGTTGAACTGATTACAGAGAAATCATAGCCATAACTGTCTCTGCTTATTTTTAAATTAACTGTGAAGCTATGTGTAAACAAGAACAAAATTGAGCACATTGCTCAATCAATGAGAGCAAAGTATCTAAGGACAAGAATATTTTCAAATGATATGTTTACTGTATCATTCTAATTTATTCCTTTCAGTTCCTTTATTAAGTTTTGAAGGTCTAGCTACAGTGTTGCATAAGAACTAGACCCCTTGCTCACACTCAGTGACCCCTTTTCTGCTACTTTATTTTCATGAACAAGCTCCTCTCAGATTTATCTCCTAGAAACAGGAGGTTATTCTCAGAATAAATTCAAATTGTTCACTTCTTTTGTGTACCTTCCATTCCAAGTCTCCCTTGACATTCAGTGTAGTGCTGAGGAGCCCTAGATGGGTGCATCTTTTTGCCTTCATTTGCAACTTTTTTTCTCATGCCAACAAACACCAAAACAAGAATACAACATGTTTGAGACAGTATATACATTTCCTTGCCACCTTGCAACAACAGAAAAAAGTCACTGATACTCTGGGTGTCCAGGCTTGCTGGGGATATCAGAGGTCTCCTCCATCCCTATATCTGGTGGTTGGAAACATCAAAGTACCTCTTGTCCAACATTTTCTCTGATAGCTTGACTCAAGTCCAATAGAGATGAGAAAGTGCATTTTTTTAAATAAATTTTACTTTTGAAATAATAAATCTACAACTCCTGTACCCTTCACCAGGCCTCCCCCAATGGTGACCTATCATCTAACTGTAATAAAACATCACAACTTGGAAACTAACATAGATATGATCCAACAACCTTATTCAGAACTCACCAATTTCACATGCACTCATTTGTGTGTGAATGTTTGCATGTGTGTGGGTTTAGTTCCAAGCAATTTAATCACATGTGTAGACCATAACAGATAAAACTCACACCAGACCCCTTGGCACTAGGATTTCCCATGTTACCACCTTATAGATACTCTCACCTCCCTCTCACTCAACTCACTGCTTTCTTTCATCTGGCAACCATGAACCCATTTTCCATTTCTATTATTTCATCATTCCAAGAATGATATATGAATGAAATAATAGAGCATGCAGCTTTTTTGACAGGTTTTATTCACTCAGCATAATGCCCTTGAGATCGAGCCAAGCAGTTGATTATATCAAATAATTGATTTGATTATATCAAATAATTGCTGAATACTAATTCAGCAATTACTATTACTACTGTAGAACAGTATTCTACAGTATGGTCATACCACAGTTTGTTTAACCAGAAACACATTCTTGATTCAATGAAATTTTCTTAACTGTATCACTGCTATAGTATATAATGTGACATGACTAGTTATTACATGAATGACCTCTTTACTGGGGGATTGAACCCAAAATCTCAGAAATGTTAGGCAAGGGCTCTACATTGAACTGCATGTCCATCTCCTTTTTTCAATTTTTTATTTTGAGACAGGTTCTTGCAAAGTTGTACAGGCTGCCTCTGGCTTCAAACTCCCAATCTTCCTGCCTCAGCCTCCCAAGTCACTGAGATTACAGACATGTACAATGGCGCTCAGTATGACCTCATTTATTATTACAAGATCTCCACAGTGGAGTGGTAAATGAAGTCAATTTTCTGTATATTTTAGATTAAAGTTTGCACGGGTGTTCCAGCCAGATAAATATTTCAGCCTGAACTATTTCGACTCTGAATTATCTGATAATTATCTCAGAAAAGAATTAAAATTTAACTTAGCTCACAGAGTATGCCTCTGCATGAAGGAAGTGGTGATAATTTAATGTAACTAGTGATCACAATTATTAGAATTCAGTTTTCTGGCCATTTTCTCCTTTAGAATTTACAGGGAACTGATGAAAGTTCAAATGCACTGTATCTTTGGCAAAAGACCCTCTTGCTTTGTCTGCATTTTATAGCTTCCTCTGCACCTGGAAGCAGCTATTTTAGGACTGTCTAGACAATCACCTCAGCTTTAAAGGTCTTTTCCTTTCTCTTCACGTAGTCATCAGGCATGGAAGGTAATAAATAGATGAAGCTGGCACTCTCTCATCTAAGATACTGTTGAAATAGAGACCAGAACAAGAATGCTTTTGGTCTGGCTCACAAAATTGAGGTTTAATATAAAGCTCTACAGTTCAGACTGTTCCACCAACAGGAAGCACTTCCACTATGCACATCTCCATAAATGTAGTAATAGAATCATACTCTTCAGCTGAACTGTGTGACATGATTAATAGTTGACCATTTCAGATGTGTAGAAATGGAAACGTCATTTGGGGAGACTTGGGCAGGAATTTTGGGGTACTCTGGTTCCATTTCCCTGCTCTGGTTCTCAGGGAATGTTCATCTGGACTCTAGCAATGACTCAGAATCACCATTTGTGCAGGCCACTCTTACCACTGCAGGAGAATCATGCCACCAAGCACTATTCCTGATCCTGAGACAGTCCTCAAATGTGTGACCTAGGTAATTCCTCTGAGTCAGGAAGTAAAATCACAGGGAAATGTGCACCAAGGAAGTCTACTTTGCCCCTCACAGTCCTTTCTTTCAAGAGCTAAGAGACATCTTTCAACCTCTCTCCAGGACTCTTAGAGGCCACCTGTCCTCACGCTCTTCAAAAGGTCCTGAGAGTCCTTTCTGATCTCTATGCCTCCTGAGAATCTTCTACTGCTATTCTTTGATGGTCTATGTGTTTTGTGGAAGAAAATAAATGCACCAGGATGGATATGTGTGTGTGTGTGTGTGTGTGTGTGTATGTGCATGTGTATATAAAATATTATACACAACATACAATATAATATATAACTAAATTACATACAATGTACATAAGTACATTTTCACT
>VMDO01021708.1:0-34908 GCA_007922755.1 Pedetes capensis | reverse complement strand
TGTGTGTGTATGTGTGTGTGTGTAATATGCTGTTCATTTATTCAATAAATCTTTAATGAATACCCACTATGTGTCAGGACTATTCTAGGTACTAGGATGTACCACTGTTGGCCATTATCAATTGATAGGTTACTTGTTTTCCATCATCCCTTTAAAATTTTTTGGAGGGAGGAGTTCTCATTCCTCACTCCTAAAGGAAAATTCTAGTAAGGTTCCATAATTTCTCTGCTTATCTATAGAAAATAGACATCCTAAAATGGCTTGAAGTTATAAACTTGGTCCAATTTAGTTAATTATCATTATTTTCAGTGCCATGGAACTAACCAAAACTGTGAACTTGAGTTAACATTATATCTTCTCTCCCCCACCCCACTGTGGAGCCCTATATCTGGAAGTGGGTCATAGGACCTAGGCACTTCCCTCAACCCTCTCCTTGTTCATCACCTCTTTTCTCATCTGATAACTACTATTTCAAATTATCCCAAGTCAGTGTTGGACAGAAGAAGGAAAAAAAATAAAGAAATAGTGATGCCTAAGCTTCGTTATTTAGTACTTGGCTATAAGTTCTCTGAGCCTGGGAGATGGTTCAACTTGATGTGCCTAACTGAGGAAGCTTTCACTTTCACTAGCTTTTCAGAGATTCTTCTACTGGGTCCCTTCTTCTGAGTACTTTTATCCTGAGCATCTATTATATTTTAAATGTCTCTGGTGGCTCTTACCTAAGCCTCTGGGAACTGGAGGTACATAGCCAGCGTCAATGGGTGTCTTCAAGGCAGGCTTTTATGGATGATGTAAAAAACAGTCCCACACTTGCTATGTCTCTTCCTGACCCACTTCCCCATGGGAAAAGTTCACAACTTTCCCAACAGACTAGGGGGTGGGATGTTAGTAAGAGGTTAGTTGAGCACTGGTCCTCTCTATCTCCTGGCAGGAAAATAGCCCAAAGGTCTCCTTTTGACTATCCCCTCACCAGAAAGTCAACAAGGTCAGAGCTTTCTGATGAAATGCCTTCCTTTGGCTGCCTCTCTCCAAACTCTATGGTGAGACTCTCTCTACTCTTCTCAAAGTAGAGAAGTCAATTCCAGGATCCATGACGTTATTTATTTTCTTGATTTGCATATGGTGAATTGGCCTCAGAAATGGCTGTTTTTTATGCTGTGGTCTTTGTAGATATTCTGACTTTTTGTATATTATTATACAGTGCACTATTTTGTGTGCACACAAACACACACATAGCTGTATAGTATGTGTGTATCCTAGGTATATTGAACACAACATGGAATGCAATGACAAAATTATTTTTGTCACCTCTGTCTTTAAAATATATTCAGTTCTTGCTCAGGATGGTGGCACATGCCTATAATCTCAGCACTCAGGAGGCTGAGTCAGGAGGATCTCAAATTCCAGACCAGCCTAGCTAACATGGTGACTTTAAGGTCAGCCTGGGTTGCATAGTAGTACTCTGTCTTAAAATAAATAAGATAAAATAAAATATTTTAGTTCTTTCTCTGCTGCAGGACAAAAATTCAACTTGGGTATTCCCATGGCTTTTCTGATATCTTTTAGTAATGAAAGGCATTCTAGTTATTTTAAGTAACAAAATACTGTCACAATTTGGTACTTTAAATGTCTACTCCCATGTAATAGTGAAATCTTCCAACTTCATCCAACATTGCAACCACTCTTTGTCCCCTCAGTGGAGCTGCAGCCTGGAAATGGGATGATTTTGGTTTCTTTTCACTTTCTTGCTCCTCTCTGCTCTCCTGGATGCTATTTATATGCTATTTGGAGTTGGCACAAGAGGTAAGACTGAGAGACAGATTCTTACATGTATATTCTACTGGAAGCTGGGCTTGTGCCCTCTGAGCCTGGCCAATACTTAAACTATGTGGCTCATGGAATGCTTTCATGGCTTCTTTGGAATGCTTCTCCCACTCCGAAAGCTGAGAACCTTGCAGCTGCACAGTTCTCTTGATACAGGTAATGCATCTCCTCTGACTCATTTCTTACTCCTTCCACAGATGCTAGGGGTTAGGACAGGTTGGGGAAAAAGTATTCATCTCTACCTTTTATTTGCTGAGTTTTCAATCTCCATTCTAAAGGCCCCATTGCATAGAATGGTGCTAATAGAACCTCATTCTGGTTTCCTTATTTACATGGCCTATGTTTAATAACATAGGGAAACATACATCTTCTGGCCCAAGAACCTCTATGATACACTACTGCTGTTGCCAGTGGAAATAAGAGGACACTTCACTATATCTCCCCAGCTGCAGGCAACAGATACTAAATTTCCAATTGGTTCTGTTGGAGTCTTTTTTCATTAGATTAGAAACAAGAGGGCAAGCTTCACTTTGGGGAAAGACCTCAAAGCACAGCTCTTTCCAAAGAAATTCCCCCTCAAATTCTTTCGTCTCTCAAACCTTTCATATCCTTGGTGTGGCTGGATTGCTTATGAGCAATGTAATTAGTTTAGTTGTCTCCTTTGTGAGTCCTATAGTCTGCCTTTGGTCTCTGATATCTGTGTGAGCTGAGTGTTCAGCCAAAACTTCCAATGTAATACTCAGATGTATATATACAATTAGATGCACACAAGTATCCTCTGTTATCCTGAGCATATGTTATCATTTCTGTTTGACCTACGGGTAAACTAAAGTTCAGAGAAGGCAGGTAACCTGCAGTGTGGTTCTTTAGGTTTTCCCATCCCACTCTTTATCTTCCTATGAGTTAGGACATTGCTGTTCTAAGCAGGACTGGAGGCCCACTGAGTAAATGAAGAGGAGCAATTCTATTGGCATTTTTTAGGTCTAAAGAGTGCCTATGAGGTCCTAACACCAAATAAATAAAACACATGATGATGAGAAGTAAAACACAAAATAGATTTAGTGATGGTTTCGAGTTAGTAAGCTTAAGTGAAGAACATGCCTGCGGCCATAACCCTATGGCATCCAATCCCGTCAGATCTCGGAAGCTAAGCAGGGTCAGGCCTGGTTAGTACCTGGATGGGAGACCGCCTGGGAACACCAGAAGCTGTAGGCTTGGGAGAAGGACCTGGCAACCCCCTCCCAAAAATCGATCTGCCATTGAAAACCCTATGAACAGCAGAGAAGCACTGACAATAGTGTTTCCCCTGTTGTACAGAGGGCCGCTATGAGTCGGATACAGACTCGACGGCACCTAACAACAACAACAACAAGTGAAGAACATAGGCTTATATCAAAAAGAAACAAAAATACAGACCTAAGAAGCATAAGCATAAGAGCAAGAAAAATTAAAATAGAAATATCACCAACTATTAAAAATCCCCCACCTGTCTGTCAGCTTGTAGTGCTTAGGGGCTTGCATGTTGCTATGATGCTGAAAGCTATGCCACTGGCATTGCAGCTACCAGCAGGGCTACCCATGGTGGACGGGTTTCAGTTGAGCTTCCAGAGTAAGACTAATGAGAGAGAAGGACCCAATAGCCACTACTGAAACAATTAGCCACTGAAAACACTATGAATAACAGAGAAGCATTGTTAAATATAGTGCCCCAAAATGAGACCCCAAGCTGAGAGGCATTTAAGGAACAACTTGGGAAGAGTTGCTTCCTCAAAATAGAGTTCACTTTAATGATGAGATTGGAGGAGAGTCCCTGGGACCTCATTTTGCTAATGTAGGATAACTTAAAATGAGAAGAAACACAGTGACTGCAACATTGGGCTCAAACATATTGTGTGCATGGCCCAGTGTTGGGTAGTGTTTTGTTCTGTTTTACATAGGGTCCCTAAGAGTTGGATCTGACTTGACAGCACCCAATAACAACATATTTGAAATTAAAACAGCTGGTCATATGATGATAAAAGCTTAATATGATTTGCCTACATTTAAAAGAAAACTGATTATCTATAGCTTATCACCAATAATGACTCCTCCCCATGCTGTACCAAGGTCCTTAGGGCACCAAACCACCTCCTATGTTGTAATGAGATGGTAATACAAAGACGTAGACATGTGTGTTAGTCAGCTTTCCATCACTCTAATAAATACCTGAGATAAACAACTTATAAAGAGAAAAGGGTTGTTTTGGCTGATAGTTTTGGAGGTTCTGGTCCAAAATTATGATCAATTTTACCCATTGCTTTTAGGCCTCTGGTTATGGTTGGGCAGCATATCATGGTGGGGGTGCATGGTGTACAAAAGCTCTGCCCTCATGGCTGGGAAGAAAAAGAGAGAAAGAAGAAGGAGTCTGGGTCACACTATTCTTTTAAAGGGCATGCCTTCCAATTACCTGAAGATCTTCAACTAGGCCTCACTTCTTAAAGTTTCTACCATCTCAAAATTGTGCCTTGGGCTAGGAAACAGACCTTTAACACAAGGGCCTTTGGGGAACATTCCAGATCCAAACTATACTAGTACCCAAATCTAACTTGAAGATGGAAGTAGACCCATGGTTTAAGATGACCCAACATTTATATATATGTGTATGTATATATATATATATATATATATATATATACACACATATATATATATATACATACAGATATATATATATATACATATCTGTATGTGTGTGTATGTGTATATACACACACATACATACATACTATCCCAAGAAAGGTGCTCAGCAAGAATCCTAGTGGACTCAAAATAAGAGAAAGAATAAAGTTAGGACTAAGGGTGGGAGTCATATAAACATATGAGCACTTTGAGAAGTTTTGAGGTCTGCTGCAGAGGAATGTTAATAATGTCATCCGTGAATCATGTTTCTTTACCTCTTTGCCAACTAGCTGATTTTCTTGAATGGAGAGATCATCTCCTGGTGCCCTTGTATTGGGGCAGTTAAGTTGTTTCTAGCCCTACAATCTTACTTCACCTTGAGGGCTGGATTATGGGGAGTGGGAGGGGAATGGTATAGAACAGAAAGTGGACATCTTCTTATTTTTGTTAACATATTTTAAAAGTACCATTAGACTCATTTTATACATCATTTCACTCCGCATCAAGTTCAATTTTAGATTTGTTTTTTTCATTTGCTTATATCCTTCAGCAACCTTCAAAATTGAATGTTGTCTTTGGAAGTAAAGAACATCTTCTATAAAACTGCTTGTGCTGGAGGTTTTTCAAGTAGCTTGAGAAGCACATGCTGCTGTGCAGAGCCGGCAAAGTCTACAAGACATAACCTGCAGGCGCACCAAACCTAGAGAAACTGGCAAGAGGTGGTAGTGCAAAATAACCTTTGCAGGGAGACTTTCATAGGCAGGGTATTAGAGGATACCAGAAGCAGCGATATGATCCTCGTATGAAAGAAAGTCACAAAAACTACAGCTGTAGTCCTGTTGTCTTTGGTCCCTCTTCTCAGGTCTATTCTTTGCTCCTAATTTTGCATTGTGATCTCAAATCACTAAGTCCTGATTTTGGTTAGCCATTTCTCAAATGTTCTCTTGTAATTTGAAATGTTCTATTTTTCTCAAATGTGAGTCTTTCTAGACTGTCCAAAGGAAATGCTTATCTCTCTGCTTTAAATGGGATAACATATATAGATGTGTTTTTAGCTCTTCAGAATAGAAGTCAGTGCAAATGCTAAATATGATTTCTATCACTTTATTGTTCAGTCTAGTCAGACTTTAACACCTATATAACATGTTGTGTTATATTTTTCATCACTATGACAAATGCCTGAGAGAAACAATTTAAAGGAAGAAAGATTTATTTTGACTCATGGTTTCAGAGGCTTGAGTCAATGGCCAGCCAGCTGCATTGCTTTTAGGCCCATGACAAGGCAGAAACAACATGAAAGAAAGTCATGGCAGATGGAACCTGCTCACCTCATAGCATTCAGGAAGCAAAGAGGAGTAACAGGAAGGGGCAAGGGCATTCCTCCAGCAACCCACTTCCTCCAGCTAGGCCCTATCTTCCACAGTCCCACCACCTCCCACTAGTCTATTCAAATTTTGAATCTATCAATGGATCAAATAATTGGTTAGGTCAGAGCCACCCAGCCAGAGGTGTGTTTTACTGATCTCGTAGGCATCTCCCAATCCAATCAAGTTGACAATCAAGATTAACCATCACATATGTATTATTTATTTGGCCCAGGCTGTCATATTAGCATTGTATTAAATAAGAAGAGCCTGCAGCCATACCACTGTGGCAGCCAATCCTGCCAGATCTCAGAAGCTAAGCAAGGTGTGGCCAGGTTAGTATTTGGATGGGAGACCTCCTGGGAACACCAGGTGCTGTAGGCTTGGGAGAAGGACCCAGCAACCCACTCCTAAAATTATGTTGGCTTGGGAGAAGGACCCAGCAACCCACTCCCAAAAACAATCAGCCATTGAAAACCCTATGAATAGCAGAGAAACACTAAAAATAGTGTTTTATCTGTTATATGTAGGGTCGCTGTGAGTCAGACACCAACTCGACATCACCTAAGAACAACAAATAAGAAGAGATGTCAAATTCAATTATTCAGAATGTTTCAAAATTGGTATCAATAAACATATCAGGAATCTTCACAATCTGAAAGTGTTCATGTGTTCTGGGCTACTTCCTCAGGAGATCTGAGCAGGTGGATGCAGAAGTTCCACACCTCCATATTTTTTCCCTTTTCTCACCAGAGCTCATTTGTGATTTCTGCTCAGGCTCTTAGGGCTTCCTACCAAGTCAGTATCCTAGTAAATTTCTGCAGCTCTGTGTAGTTTCTCAAATACTAGAATATGCTCTCAAAACATCATGGTGCCATGTCACAACCTTGACTCAGTATTCTCAGCAAGATTCCTGAACACATCACTGGTGTCATTTTCCTAATACATTTCTGATGTATTTTGAGGCCTAAACAATATCTTGACCAAAATGATATCTTTCTGGAATCTATACCATTTTAAACATCTAGCAATATCATTTCTGACATTCGACTGGGGGAATTTTATTTTAAGGTAAAGTTGCTTTATTTCTTGGAATAAAATTTGGCCATGTCATCGTAATATTGTTCTATATGAACTAGACAGATATATAAGGGTTGTTGTTATTGTTGTTAGGTGCCGTCAAGTCGGTATCCAACTCATAGCGACCCTCATAGGGTTTTCAATGGCTGACTCTTCTGGGATTGCCTTGGGAGTGGATTGCCAGGCCCTTCTCCCATCTTTGTGGTGCTGGGAATTGAACTCAGGTCCTCAGAGACTGCAGTGCAGTGCTCTACCAACTGAGCTATATCCCAGCCCATATATAAGGGTAGGATTTCTTATTTTTAATGGGAGATATGTTGTGTCTGTCTTTTTGATCTTACATGATGGAAAGAAAAATCTCATGTATTAGTCAGAGTAACTAATACTACATACTATAGCAATCATTCCCTAATTCAACAACAACAGCAAAGTTATTTCTTACTTTCTTTATAGTCTGATCAAGGTCAAGAAACCCTTCTTGGTAGCTTACTTCCAGTTGTAGAATCCATGGTTCTTCCATATGTTTAAAAATAAGGCTTTTAAATCAATGAATATCTCATAGTATTTTGGGAAGGAAAGAGACATAAAATGAACTCCAAAATTGCATTGAATTGATGACTGGCTCTTTTAACTCCAAAGCTGCTTCATCTTGGACAAGTCATTTTCCTTCATGGATGATCTTGTAGGAAAGCAGTGGGAGTTACTGGAAGTTAAAATAGTAAATTAAACATCCAAGATGTTTTGTCATTTGGGGAGTCATCCTTAATGGAGAACTTTGGCAGTGTGGACTTTTAGCAAGGAAACCCTTCAACTGAGTTTTAAATTCAAGTTGGAAATTTTTGTCATCACACTTGGAAACCTAGGCATATAAATTAACCACTCTGGGCCTGAGTTTTCTCATTTGAAACTTAGGGTATTAGCCACACTGATGTTTCTAAGATCACTTCCAAGTTAAAATTGCAGTTTCCTAATTGGACAATCCTCCCTGTAGATTTAGTTTAAAGGTGAAGTCTACTTGGAGATACAAAAAGCAAGTGGAAAAATGAGAAATGGCTCCTTCATCTATATGAAACAATCCATCTGAAATGTATATAGGTGTTATTCAAAACTGTAAGTCCATTGAGAAGCAACTGTGGTCCAAAGAGAGCTTTGTATGAACAACATTAATTTTCCACATCTCATTTGCAGAGTATTAACTGCTTGTTAGTCATGTGTCAGAAATTCGGCTGGAAGGCTGAAGCAGAAGGTAGTTCAATAGCTCTGTTACTAACATAGAGCAGTGTGGGGGAAGTACTTGAACCCACTCCAGGGTTCCTGGCTTTCTGGTTAGATTTTAATGCTGGATTAGATGTCATTTTAATCTTTATTCGCTATTTCAATCTGTTAGCATTGTTAACATTTCTGAATGCCAAACGGAATGTGGATAGGCTCAAATGAATTCCCAAGACCTTGTAGCAGGAGTGCTTACGGCCATCTTGGACAGCCCCCTTGCTGTGCCTCATGTATGCATAGTGCTCTTAAGGAGTTTGCAGACACTGCATGGGAGCCTTCCACCACTACCACTATGCTACAACCCCAAGTGAAGCCACTAGGCTCAAAAGGTTCCCTTTCCTATGGAATGAGAGGTATAATTAAATTGTGTCCCAGCAGTCAAGGTTTCTTAATGATGATGAGCCAAAACTAATTGTATTGATTTGTTTATCACCAGCTTAGGAGGCCCATCAAACAAATGGACTGAGACTATTTCCATATTCTTATCTGTTGGATAAATGAGAAACAAATAACCTCTCCATATGTCTGCTTCCAGAAGTCACTGCCCTCGAAGGCTGACTGATCTGTGGCCTTGGCTGGGGTGGGGGGGTGTTGTCTCCCCCACTAATCGTGTGGCCATTCCACCAGCTGGCCTCCAGTTGGGTAAAGGAACTAGGGAGTTTAGTGTTCATTATTTTCCTTTTCTTTTATTTAGGGGATTTTTTTAATGTATGATTTGGATCTTTGCCAAACGTGCCAGATGGTCTGTTTTCTTCAGGAGACCTGGTCATGAGTATTAATCACCCTAATTTGGGATTCTCTGAGGAGGGGGAGCCACAATCTCTGGAATGACAAGAAATGAGGAGTCACTGAATCTAAGTGAATTCAAAGAAAGAGACTTTCCAGTCCTGGCCCAGAGTGAGGCTTAACTGTGGATGAGCTGCTTTGTGGAGACCTTAGGAAGAAAAGGACCTGCCCCTATCAAACCCCTTTGGTTATAAGGAGATTTTCTAGGCTATTGTACTACAAATTAAGAGAAATGGAGAGGACTAGAAGAGAGACTGCGGAGGGGTACAGTGAAATCCAAGGTTGGGTTTTTGAGTCCAAGAGAACAGGATGAAAGAAATGGTATTGTACTAGTTCCCCCCTTATATGAATATAGTATGTTCCAAGACCCCCAATGGATGTGTATAATGGAAGATAACACTGAACCCTACACAGTTGTCCCTTAGCATTCATAGGGGATTGGCTTCAAGATTCCCCAAGAAAACAAAACTCTGTGGATACTCAAGTCTCTTGTATAAAATGGTATGGTATTTTCATATAACCTGTGCATATTCTCCCATGTACTTTAAATCATCTCTGAATTATGCATAATATCTAACACAATATAACTAGTTGTTATACCATTTTTTTAGGAAACAAGGATGAGAAAATTAGTCTTTACATGTTTTGTACAGATGCAATTTTTTGCATATATTTTTGTTTTGTGGTTGGTTGAATGTACAGATATGAAACTCACAGATACAAAGAAATAGCTGTGTATACTGTGCATTTTCCTCCATTATACAGAACTACAAAATTTAATTTACAAATTTGGCATGGTAAGAGATTAACAACAATAATTAGTAACAGAGCAATCATAACAATATGAATGTAATGAAATTTATTTAAAACATATGAATTATTTATTTCTGGAATTTTTCATTAATATTTTTGGACCACAGGTGACAAGGGGTACCCGAAACTATGACAAGTGAAGGCACACATAAGAGGGGAACCATTGTATTTAGCATCAAGACTGTGAAACTAAACAGTGGATAGAGGGTTAATCTATGAGTATTCACCTTCACTGAGGGGAAGGGGCCAAACTAAGTCTGATCATTAGCAGAGATTTATTTAGGGGGTACAGAAAGAAAACCAACATTTATTGAATTCACATTTTGTTCCAGTTACACTACTAAGTGCTTCACGTATATTGTCTCTTTAATTTGTCAACCATTGCAGCAGGTAGGTATTTATATCCCATTTTAGATAGGAAACAGCTAGGGCTGAGATTATTTAAGTAACTCCAAAGGTCCCCACCTGGTGTTGGTAGATCCAAAGCAAAAACAGACCATCTGAAACTCTTTCTTGTGGGAGACAAATACTCTCTCCCTCCTCATCTTTCCAATAAAAGACAAAGGAGTTCCATTCAGCACCTCTGCATGGGCAGTATGGAAGCACACATCCTCCTCTCTCTCAGGGCCCTTACTCTTCTCACAAATTTGGCCTCATGGGAAAAAGGGGAATGTGAAAGACCTGCAGCTCTTTGACCAGACATGTCAAGAGTAGAACCAAAACACTGAAACCCACCCAGACCATCTATGGCTGAGCTCTCTCTACTGCCTTGTTGTGGTTGTTGTTGTTGTTGTTGTTAGGTGCCATCAAGTCCGACTCATAGTGGCCCTGTGTACAACAGAATGAAACACTCCTGACACTATGCCATGCTTGGCACTATTGTCAGGGCTTCTCTGCTATTTATAGGGTTTTCAATGGCATATTGTTTTAGGATTGCTTCAGGAGTGGGATGCCACATCCTTCTATTTTTGTGGTGCTGGAGAATCTAACCCAGGGCCTCAGAGAGTGCAGAGCAACACTTAACCAGCCCCCTCTAATGCCTTTGTTGTTGTTGTTGTTGTTAGGTGCCGTGGAGTCGGTATCTGACTCATAGCGACCCTCATAGGGTTTTCAATGGCTGACTGTTTTGGGATTGCCTTGGGAGTGGATTGCCAGGCCCTTCTCCCATTTTTTCGGTGCTGGGAATTGAACTCGGGGCCTCAGAGACTACAGCACAGCGCTCTACCCACTGAGCTAAATCCCAGCCCTCTAATGCCTCAGACACTAGTATGTGTATTCTGCTCCAAGCACCCTGCCCCTGTGAATTCATGCGGTAAATAGGCCACACATGAGCTGTTTCTGGTAGCCTAGGCAGAGCTCTGTGAAGTGCCCAGGTTTCTATATTTCTCTTTGCACCTACTGGCTGCAGCAGGGGCATGCATTCCTGAGACTGAGGTTCAGAGAAGGTGGTAGGAGGTCTTTCCACATTCCCCAATGCCTTTTATCATCAATAAAGCTGATACTCTATTTTGATCACCACTTGACTTTTTCTTTCCTCAATTGGTTAGAACCTCTAAAAGAGGAGGATGAGTGTTTCTTTTTTTTTTTTCTAACCACCAGTCTCCAGTACTAATGAGACACATGGAGGACCTTCTTGAATGTGAAGGCCATCTAAGTGACCTGATGGCTCATGGTGTCGGGGATGGTTTTGATTAACAGGGGAAGGAAGATTTTAGAAAAACTCTCTTAACCTTGCTTGAAGCCTGTTTAGTTGATCCCACAGATTTGTATTACTTTTTACCTAATTCATCTAAAAATGCTTCACGCTTTATCTTCCATTTTCAGATCTGAGCTACTTTACCATTTATGCAGACTGTGTAGGGTCAAGAGCCCTTAATAAACCTCCCCCAATTGATTCCCAAGACAGCAGAGAAAAACAGAGGCAGAAAAGAAAGTTTCCTCTTTGTAGAAGAAATGTACTGACATTTAAGTGACTTGTCCAAGGTTACTTGACTGGCAAGTTGCTGGGATGAGATTCTGACAACTTTTCTGAATTCTGATACATTAACCAGCTAGTCTTAATACATAATAATACTTTATAAACTCAGAAAATATCATAAAAATGGGCAAATTATAGATAGATAGATAGATAGATAGATAGATAGATAGATAGATAGATGTAAGTATTAGTGAACTAAACAACACATAAATAACAAATGAGGGAATAATTTGCCCCACTTGACAAATGGTTAATTTCCTTAATATACAATAATATCTTTGTATATTAATAAGAAAAAGTGAACAACCAAATATAAAATAGGCAAAGAAGGAGGTATATAATTCATCATTGACCATGAAAAGATACTTAAACTAATATATTTAAGCAGATTTGTTCCACTAATTGGCAATATTAAAAAGCTTGATGATATAAAATGTTGGTGAGGCTGGGAGGGGCAGGAAGGTCAATGAGGAGGGATGAAGGGGGAAAGGTTAATCTCAGTGTAAACAGTACAACTTCCTGAGTAAGTTGGAAAAATAGGGGAAGATAGGAGAAAAATAAAACCTACTAAAATAGCTAAAATAAAAAAAAGTAATAATCACTCAAATAAAACAGCTGAGAATGTAAAAAGGTAGATCACTATAGAAAAATGTTTTGATTTATATCAAAATTGGGATGCATAGATAGATAGATAGATAGATAGATAGATAGATAGATAGATAGATAAATATCCTCACAAAAAGACATGCAAATAGAAAGGAGACCATTGGTGGGGACGGTGGGGATAGGGGAAGAGGGTCATGAGAGGGTAAGGGGGAAGTTATGTGAGCAATGTACAATGAAATGCATATATGGAAATGTCATAATGAGACCCACTAAGTTGTACATTAAAAATTACTAATAAAAAATGTTGGTGAGGCTATGGGGAAAAACTGTTGGTGGGAGTATAATTTGAGATAGCTTTTCTGGAAGAGAACTGGCAATATTTATTATAAAGTCTTAGTAATGCTCATATCTGATTAGGTATTATATTAGTTACTCTTATCATCACTGTGACTGAATGCCTGACATAAACATTTTAAAGGAAGACTTATGTATTTTGGTTCACAGTTTCAGAGGTTCAGTCCATGGTTGTTTGACCCCTTGTGCTTGAGCAGAACATCATGGCAATAGAAACATGTGGCAGAGGCTGTTCTTCACTTCTTGGTGGACAGGAAGCAGAGAAAGGATGGACATCCCCCCAATGACCTACTTCCTGTAGCTAAGCCCCACATCCTGAAGTTTCTACAATCTCCCTAAATAGTGCCCAGAGCGGGGGACCAAGCATTTAAAACATGAGCCTGTGGAGGACACTTCAGATTTAAACTGGATCTTTCTCCTTTTTCCCACAAAGGCTCATGGCCACCCACATTTAGCCTGTCTCCAAGAGTCCCCAAAGTCTTAACAGTTTCAATATTTTTTAAAAGTCCAAATCTGAAGTCTCTTTGGAGTTTTGAGGCAAACTCTTAACTGTGAGCTCCAGTATAATAAAAAACAAAGGTACATATTTCCAATATACAATGGCACAGAGCAAATATTCCCATTACAAAAGGGAGGAACAGGAGAATAACAAAGAAAGATTGGACCAAAGCAAGATCAAAACCCCAAAGGGAAAACATTAAATCGGGTAGCTCCATGTCTAGCATGTGGGACATAGGCTAAAAGCAGCCAGCCATAACAATGCCATAGCCTGAGTGCTATGCTTTCTTGAAATTTCCTCCACCAAAGTAAATAATCTATTACTTTTAATATTAGCCTCACACAAACTCTCAGGACATAGACAAAATGTAGACAAATTCATTGCCAGAACGTAACATGGCCTTTAAACCAATTCCAATACAGTCCTTCTTCCCACTAGAAACCTCATGCGCCTAGCCTTCACTGTCTTCATTCTTGTTGGCATTCTGGTCTCCTGAGTTCCCACCAGAATCACCCACTAAGCTCCACTTACAGCAAGAGTCCTCAACCCCTGAGCCATGAACCAGTACTGAGTAAAGCTTCATCTATATTTATAGCCATTTCCTATTGTTTGTATTACTGCTGTGCTCTGTTCTCTGTTGGGAGAAGGACGTGGCAACCCACTCCCAAGGCAATCCCCAAACAGTCAGCCATTGAAAACCCTATGAGGGTCGCTATGAGTTGGACTCGACTCCACGGCACCTAACAACAACAACAACAACAACTGTTTTCTGTCAGATCAGCATCCTTGCCCTGTCCCCAGTCCATGGAATAGTTTTCCCTCATGAAATCAGTCCCTGGTGCCAAAAAAAGGTGGGGACTGCTGACTTATAGCATCCTAGGTTTTCACTAGCCTACCTCAAAGTCTTCTAACTTCCTCTCAAATGCTTAAGAACTACATGGTCAGGTAGTTATAGAAATATCTCCACTTCTCTGATATCAGTTCTCAAAATTGGTTACTTTTAACTTCACTATGATGGGCTGCTTGACATAAACAATTTAAAGGAGGAACTATTAATTATTTATTTGGGCTCATGGTTTCAGAGGGTTGAGTTCATGGTTGCCTGGCCCCATGTGCTTGGGCAGAATATCTCAGTAGCAGTAGCCTGTGGCAGAAGAGCTTCTTCCCCTCATTGTGAACAGGAAGCAGAGAGAGAGAGAGAGAGAGAGAGAAGAGCGACCAGAGGGCCCAGTATAGCCTTCAAAGATTATTGGGAAAATTTGAGATTCAGAACATAACAGGTATGAAGGTGGAGTTCCATAACCAGAAATAAAGCATTCATGAAGCATAGAGGATGAAGGAATACATGTTTCTGCTCTTCCCACTGGGACACTTACCAGACTGCATAAAGTCTGACTCCAATAAACAAGAGCCACCTCTCTGATCTCCTTTCATATTCCCTCTTTCACCTCCTTTTTTCTTGATTCTCTCACTCCTCAGTTGATCTTTTTTATCTTTCAGGTCTTCCTACAGGTTTACACCTATCAGGTTTGCAGTTCTACTAGGTTCTCCCTGGTGAGATCCTGTTGTTTTCCTTAGGCCCTGGGATTCAGCGGAGGAGAAGAATCCCCATGACCTTCTGAGTGAAATGCTATAGGATAATAAAACATTTCCATTGCTGATTTTAACTAGCAGTTACAGTGCAACTCAAATGCACTAACTTATTGATCCTCCCTTTGGTGAGAAGAAGAAAATAAATGAGTGGAAAATTCTAGTCAACTACAATATGAATTGACCCAGCAATGACTCGTGGAAGAATTTATTTCATACACATACTTACAAGAGTCTCTGAAAACATCTGAGGAAAATAATTACAATCTTGTTTGTAATTATAGAATATAAAATGTAAATGACCACCAATAAACTGACAAAATAAAATATGGTGCATCTCTGTTTTGGAAGACTGTGCAACCATTCTGTTCGAATAGAAAGTTGCTTAGAATATAGAGTAATGTCACACTCTCCAGTATGGATATTTTTTAAAAAGCATAATAGCCCACATCCTTTTAGAATTATAGATGAAATTATCAAATATCTACTTCTATTTAAATTTATTAAATTAGTTACACATTCACATTTAAGATTGCACATCTTATATATTATCTTAGAAATATTTCTAGTTTTGCATTTCTTGAATCAGTATTACTTATATACTTCAGTGCATATTTGACATTAGTCTCTTACAAACTGGAGCTGCTTTCTGAATCATCTAACACATATTTTTCAGGGTACATTTGCCTTATTTCCATCTGTTACTTGAGATGCACCATTTCTTGCACATATATAATGCTCTTATTAGAAATTTTATCCCAAACCACAAGTACTCATTCACATAATGTCAGAAAAATCATTTTATTCTTCTGTAGGTGTGCATGTAGGATTTCACAACAAAACTATTATATTGTCTATTAAAATGGTGTTTGAAAGGCTCATTTATACCATCTTAGGTTTGGAATTTTGACTTCTTTCTCCCAAGATTAAAGGCTAATTTATGATCAGTTTTTGCCCCTTTTAAATCAATTTTATCAAATGACCCATTATCCAAAATTTATAGTGACTGAGGTTTTTTTTTTTTAGATTAATTCATCTTTCTCAAACAGCAGTCTTTTGTTCAAAATTAAGTAATGAAGAAATCTTCACATAATCTCAGAGATTTTGAAATGACTCAATGATAATTATCTTTCTATTCTGAAGAACACTTTTGGGAAAGAAACTTCATCCTCTACTTGGGTACTTATGAAATGTATATAGAGGTAGAAAAGGTGTCCAAGATACATGGGGAAGTAAAAGAAAAGGCTACAGAACAGTATTTATAGTAAACCCATTCGTACAAAATACAAAGACTGTATCAGTAAATGTTGCCTATAATTATATGTGACCAGATGTTCATAAAACTTTTTCGGGAATAATAAATTGTGATTACTCCCAGGGTGGTAAGAGGAAGACCCAGGAGGAGGAGGGAGATTTTATGTTTCTCTTTTTACCATTGTTCCAGTATTGGCAGTGATACATTAAATGGAAATTAGTTCTAAATGCTCTCCTTTCCTTTTCTTCTCTTTCCTTTCACTCCTTCTGCACATCATTTCTCATTTGGGAATTTTGCTTGCTATTACCTTGAACCAAATTAAACCACTGGCCTCCTGGTGGAAAAGGCCAAAGCCTATTCAATGACTTCAGCCACTTTTCCACCCATTCCCTGCCTTAGCCACTCACCAAAGCCTTGGTCATGTGCATTCGGTAATCTGTAACTCCCCAAATGTACACATGATGGTTTATACGAGGCAAATATCCAAAAGGCAACATTCTTATCCCAGGAGTTTATATGCCGAGTTTCATAAAAGCAAACTCCGGGGAAGATAAAATCATTTGGCTGAGCTGAACAGCAGGAGACGAGGTCACTTTGTGGAAAATGGACTGAAGGAAGCAAATTTCATGAGGTGATTCATGGAAAAGACCGTGGCCGAATGGACAAGCTAACTGCAATTTTTCCAGGTAAATAAAACCAAAGATAGAGAAGAATGATATCAAGGCAGCCAAAATGAAAAAGCCTCAAAAGGAAGAATGAGGAACAAAGCAACAGAAGCTTCAACATGAGAAAAAATGGGAAATGGAGCCAGAATTGAAAGAGTGCTCACTATGAAGGAGGAGTCTTTGCTTCTGTTCTCTCCCAGAATCTCTGACTAAAATGAAAGTTTGTTTTAATTTTTTTCATATTCAAGCAACCTGGGTAGGAGCAGTCACTGGAATTCATTCAGCAAATCAGTGAAATCAGAGCTCCTGATCAGATCAGCATTTTGGTGACACTTTTGGCCTCCATCACATTCCCACGTTGAGACAGCTGCAGGGGCCTCCAGGCCTCCAGCCTCACATCCTTCCACAGTCCACTGCAAAGCCTAAGACAAAGGGCAACAAGGGGCAATGCTGCTCCTCCCCATCCCTCTTAGCAGAGGCAAGAGTAGCATTTTCAGAGCCGCCAGCAGTTTACCTACATCATGCTGGCCACAACTGAGTCATGTGCTCATCCTATTCCAGGGGTTTGTTGTTGTTGTTAGCTGTCTAGTCAGATCCAACTCATAGCGACCCTATGTACAACAGAACGAAACACTCCTGGATGCTGGGCCATGCATGGCACTATGTCAGTGCTTCTCTGCTGTTCATAGGGTTTTCTTTTCTTTTCTTCATGATTGTTTATTCATTCATTTATAAAACTTGATATTTTTTAGTGTTCTATACAAAA
This sequence comes from Pedetes capensis, assembly GCA_007922755.1. Lineage (NCBI taxonomy): Eukaryota > Metazoa > Chordata > Mammalia > Rodentia > Pedetidae > Pedetes > Pedetes capensis. The sequence continues at coordinate 17,398 of VMDO01021708.1, read as the reverse complement.
TAGGGCACCTAACAACAATACAATAACAACATACAAAATAGAGCATAATTTTTTATATTTATAAGGAGTAAAAAGTTTAGTATAGGATGCATATATAAAGTAGCATTTAATGCAATGTAATATCAGATGTATGGGAGAAGGATGTGGCAGTACACTCCCAAAACAATCCTGAAAAAATCAGCCACTGAAAATCCTATAAGGGTCCCTATGAGTGGCTGATTGTTTTGGGATTGTTCAGGAAGTGAGCTGCCAGGTCCTTCTCCCATTTTTGCAGTGCTAGAAATGGAACCCAGGGCCAAATAGACCACAGAGAAAGCACTCTACCATTCCGGGTATAGTTTTCACCTTTCCTGAGTTCAGGGGATCTCTTCATTACACCTAAAGCAAGACAGGAGCTCTGTCTGCAAGCAAGGAAAAGGGATGGTCTTGGAGAAAGCATCCAACAATGTCTGCCACATTGTTTAATCTTCTCAAACAACTTCTGGGGTGTGTTGGAGGGTGGTAGTGATTATTGCCATTTGTATCAATTTACCGGGGCTGCCACAGAAAATTTCCACAAATTGAGCAGCATAAACATCACACTTTAGAAATCCAAAATTAAGATGTAAGCAAGCTTGGTTCCTTCTGAGGGCTGTGAGGGAAGGATATGTTTCTGCCCATTCTCATTGTCCTGTGGGTGGCAGTCTTTCCCCATGTCACTTTACATACTCTTCCTTTTTTGCATATCTATGTCTACATTTCCCCTTGTTGACAGCCATGATCTTGGAAGCTAAGCAGGGTTGGGTCTCATTAGTACCTGGATGGGAGACTGCCTGGGAATACCGGGTGCTGTAGGCTTGGGAGAAGGGCCAGGCAGCCCACTTCAGAAATAATCAGACTTTGAAAACCCCATGAATAGCAGAGAAGCACTGACAATAGTGCCAGGCATGGCAAAGTATCAGGTGGTGTTTCTCTGTTGTACATAGGGTTGTTGAGTGGGACCCAACTTGAGGGCACCTAACAAAAACAATAAGGACACTATCTTACTGGTTAAAGGTCAAGCACAACAACCCCATTTTAATTTGATTGCCTCTTTAAAGAGCTATCTCCAAATAATGCCACATTCTGAACTACTAAAGATTATGATTTCTACATATAAACTTCAGGAGGACAAAATCCAACCCATAACAACATTGTACAGAAGAATCTGAGGCTAGTAAACATTAAATAACTTGTCCAAGGCCACAATAGCTTCAAAACTAGCTCTGCTTTAATAAAGACTTGGGTTCTTGTCACTATAGCACAGGGAAACAAAAGTCAGTAAATGAGGAATAGAATGAGTGAACAATATTGTAGTATTTCTAATGCATGTGACTGAATGTTGGAATATTATAGGGGCATGTAGGGGAAAATTTAGATTTCCAGCTAAAACATTTGAGTTGATATCTTGGTGTAACAATAGTTTAAATTAGCTATAGATCAGAAAACTTAAAATATAATTTAAAAGTTTTATGCTTTTAGCATATACTAAAACAAATGAAGCCAGGGAAAGAATCTAAGGATGTGGGGCCAAGAGAATAATTGGCTCACCAAACACCATGTTGTTGTTGTCATTAGGTGCCCTCGAGTTGGTGTCTGACTTATAGCAACCCTATGTACAACAGGTGAAACACTATTGTCAGTGCTTCTCTGCTATTCATAGGATTTTCAATGGCTGATTGTTTTGTTGGAGTGGGTTGTCAGGTCCTTCTCCCAAGCATACAGCACCTGGTGTTCCCAGGCAGTCTCCCAACCAAGTACTAACCAGGCTCAACCCTGCTTAGCTGCCAAGGTCTGACAGGATCAGCTGTCACAGTGATACAGCTGCAGGCCAGACACCATGAGCAAGGTGAATTTGCCCAAAGTAAAGCCATCCATTGGCAAAGCCTCACTTATAGCTCCCTCTGGCCTTCACTTGTTAGGTGGCTTTGTTTTGTTTTGTTTATGCAAATGTGTGTCCCACTGATCTTCTCATCCCCACCAATCCACACTGACTGCCCAATTCCCCTGTATTTAACTTAGCTCTGCTCCAGCCAAACATAGAGGGCACCCCACTGTGGGCCTGTCCATTTGGTTTTACTGTACAGTCACTTTTTATGGCTGTCTCCCTGGGCCCCCCTCTCAGATAAGAACTGGAAGCTCAATTCCTGCTACAGTGTTACTAATAGATAATAATAATAGTAAAAAATCTGTTCCTTCCTTGCAGGAAAAATGCATGTTTTTTATGGAAAATACAGTCTAAATCCAGAGAAATGACTGAAATTCCATGAGTTTTTGAAATCAGAACTCCTAGCATTTCTGATAACTAACCATAAATTGGGCTGGGATTTAGCTCAGTTGGTAGAGCACTGCACTGCAGTCTCTGAGGTCCCGAGTTTGATTCCCAGCACCCCAAAATGGGAGACGGATGTGGCAACCCACTCTCAAGGCAATCCTGAAACAGTCAGCCATTGAAAACCCTATGAGGGATGCTATGACTCGACTCAACGGCACGTAACAACAACAACAACAACCATAAATTAGAAGACTGGTTTTACCAAAAGGAAAATGAATAATTATATTTAGCTCTGTATTGAGTTTTTAATTTTTTTCATGAAGTAGTGGTCTAAGACCTAGTGGGGAAGAGGTTTTACAAAAACCACAGAAGTCATAAAATCTGGAAGCATGTGTTAGACAATGTCATGACTGCTTGCTCTGAATATTCTGTCATTGGTAGGAATGTAGTAGTCAACTAAAATGTCCGTTTGATGCTGAGCAGGACTGAATAATCTGGAAAGTCTCTAAAAACTAAGTTTAGTCATGACCTCTTCCTGAAGCCTTCTCTGACTTCTTCCTGTCCACCCTTTGGGTTGGTTGTCCTCCTTAACCTTCTCATACTTCTATCTTAATGTAGTATCATTGTTGGTTCATTGGTTATTCTTCACCATGTAACCATAAACTCCTCAGTGGAAGGAACTGGAGTTTTCCATTTCTGTATGCCAAGTATTTAGCCCAACACCTGGCACATTGCTGATATTTTTATTAGGTTTCTGGGAGGCCATAACAAATTGCAGAAAACTTAATGGCTTAAAGCAACAGAAATTTATTCTGTCAGTTCTGGAGAACATAAATCTGAAATCAAGGTGTCAATAACCTCTTCTGGAGGCTATGAGAAACAGTCTACCCCAGGCCTCTCTCCTGACTTGTTGTGGCTCCCAGCAGTCCTTGCCATACCATGGCCGGTAGCTATATAACTCCAGTCTCTGCCACCATCTCCATGTGCCATTTTCCTATGTCTCTCTGTGTCTGTTTCTTCTTTTATAAAAACTTATCATTGGATTTAAGGTTTATTTTAACCCAATATGATATCATCTCAAAGTCCCCACCTTAATTATATCTGCAAACACTATTATCCCATATAAGGTCAGATTCTGAGGTTCCAGGTAGATATAGTTTGGGGCGGGGGTGCATGACACTATTCAACCCACTATAGTATTGAATGAATACCTGATAGGAAAAAATGAATGAATAGTTAACATGGCTTTAGTATGTAAAGTGAAGAATAATACATCCATACTACATGAATATAATTTGAATTCAAAAGTATACCAAAATTTAACAGCACATCAAATGTACCTGTGGCATAGGAAACCCAATGGATGCTCAAAGAATATGTACGTGCTTATGTTAAAGGACACCACCATGTCGTTTTGGCTCTTTTCTGTATGGAGTCTTATACTTACATACTTATACTAACATAATTTGCGGCTCAGTAATATGATAGATCCTACTACAGTGAGGAATAGATCACTTGGGTTTTTCTAAACTAGTAAGTAGTACTATGTACTAGTATTGATACTAGATATTTTATGTCTTAAAGTTTTAGTCTCTAGAAAAGTGTTCTGATGTATGGAAGCCTTTTAATAGGATCATGCTGTCACTTTTGTTAGCATTGTCCAGTATAGAGAGGTAGAGACTTCTAGTCCATCTCTACCATACTGCATTTTCACATAGAAAACTCAACATAATCAATGACTAGACAGGTATCTTTACTTCACAGTTCTACTAGACAGAAAACGATGCTCTGTAAGTAACCAAATATTTTCAGGTACCTAGTGTAAGTGTTAAGATTATTAGTAGTAATGTAGTAATTAGAATACTTAGGCAAGAAATGGGCAGCCAAAACTATTATTAAAAACCCAAGGTAATATGTCATATACTATTTAGACATGTAATCAAACTAAAGCTTGTTCTATGTCAATTAACATCACAGGGACTGATCATTCTTCAATTTATAAACAAGTCCAAGTAAAAGCTAGGCCCAAGTAAGGGCCAGATTAGCAAGACTCAGTCAGTCTAATTTGAAAATTTTATTACAGAAAAGGTAAGGACTTCAATAAGTTTAGACATAGAATCACCTCTGCAACCCTGGAGAAGCAGATCTAGTCGCTCTGACGGCCATTGCTTGAAATGCAACATCATCTATTTAAAGGAACTGAAAATAGAGCTCAGAATGGAGGGCCTTGGCTGCAGAATCATAAATCTTTCACTTTTGCTAATCTTAAAAGTCAAAAACAATGTAAAAATGGGCATGAGAGATAGCATGTGTGTAGGGGAAGGGAGTACCATTGAATTGCAGTGCCAAGCATTATTGATTTGATAGTTCATACTTGTCAATAGTTCCTGAGATTAACCTCCTTATTTAATAGCAGAGGAAAAATTATACATGTTCAGCACCTACCATGAGATATAATCATTATTTAATAGAGTGTTACATATGAGTCTTGAGCTTTATTTGATCCATTACATGCTAATAAACTCTGGAATGTTGCTGAGGCTCTTTGAAATGGAGACTGTGAGATCATGATGTTCTTCTGCTTACATTCCATAGACTACCTTCACCTTGGGGAATCTTGCAGTTCCTGCAACTCTTCATTAGCTAATGTGTACTTGGGGGGGGGGGGAAGTCAACCACTTCTAATACCACTGAAATATGACAGAAGCTCAAGAGTAGTAGAGAGATACTGTATCAAGATGGAAGAAACAAAGAGAAGACTAGTCCTAGGAAGGAAGAAAGGAATGACGTCCCATCCCAGACAAACTTGTGATTTAAATGAAGACCTCCCATGCCAAAATGTTATATCTCCTTTAATGGTCCCTTTCTATCTTTCGGTGATCCACTTAAGCAAACGTTAATTTCTCTAAGGTTTCCCTTGGCTCTGTGCATCTTCCCAATCAGTTTTACTGAAGTTGTCAACATAGCAGAACTCTCCCTAGCTTGTACTAGGGACACATCGCTTAAAAATATTATTGCAAAGTTATTGTGATTGACTCTATATTGGGGGCTATATCTATAGATCAATATATTTTCCTTATGAAGTCACATTTATAGTTCAAGGCAGGCAACAATGTCTTATTCTAAAAGAGACTAATAATGTGGGTTTCAGGTTTGAGGCAGGTGTCTTAGCTAGTGAAAAAAAAGAGGCTGTAGACAACTTGCCTAAGCAGGCTGGGATCAGATGGCAACAATCAGATCATGTCATAAAGGCAATTGGCTGTCACCTCTCCCTATAGGGCAGGCCACAGAAATTACTAGAAGTCAGTAGAAGTGAATAGGTATGAATGTTGACATAGTGGAGCAGCACCTGGAGATATGGTTGGGAGGGAGCAGATATAAATGTTTAAGGAACACATTTCTAGGAAAATGGCACTGACATAGACACAAATTTTTAGGAAGACACAAGCCAGTCAAGCAACTGCCTCTGCTATTTGGTATTTCATAAACTAAATAAAAATTCTGGCTGATCCAAAACTGTCTCTCACGAGCTGTTGCTGGTTTTGATCTTGTGAGTTCTAAGTAAAAAGTAAGTAGGGATAGAGATACAGGTAGTTAGAGGAGGTAATATGGATAAGGACCCAATGACAAGCTCAGAAAATAAGCTTTGTGGGAAATACTAATTCTTTCTACTCCTTTTTTTGAAGAAATACAGTTTTATTAAGATATAATTCATATGCCATATAATTTGCCCACTTAAAGTGTACAACTCAATGGTTTACAGTATATTCAGAGTAATACAATCATTACCTTAATCAATCTTATAACATTTGCATCATGCCAGAATAAGGTGGAACCCTCTTATCCATCACCTCTCAGCCCCTACCCTCAGCATCTCGACCTAAGCAATAACTAATCTACTTTCTGTGTCTATAGATTTGCCTGCTCTGAATACTCGATATAAATAGAAGACATGGTCTTTTCATTTAATATAATGTTTTCAAAGTTCATCAATATTGTAACATGTAGCAGTACTTCAGTACTTCATTCTTTTTTGGCCTACATAATATTCTAATATATATATATATATATATTTTGTTGTTGTTGTTAGGTGCCGTCGAGTCGGTATCCGACTCATAGCGACCCTCATAGGGTTTTCAATGACTGAGTGCTTCGGGATTGCCTTGGGAGTGGGTTGCTAGGCCCTTCTCCCATTTTTGCAGTGCTGGGAATTGAACTCGGGACCTCAGAGACTGTAGCGCAGCGCTCTACCCACTGAGCTAAATCCCAGCCCATATATATATATATAATATATATATATATATAATATATATATATATAATATATATATATATTATATATATAATATATATATTTATATATATATTATATATATATAATATATATATTATATATATTATATATATATTATATATATTATATATAATATATATTATATATAATATATATATATAATATATATAATATATATAATATATATAATATATAATATATTATATTATATATTATATATAATATATTATATATATTATATATATTATATATATTATATAATATATTATATTATATATATTTATATATATATATTACATTTTTCTTTTACATATAAACTCATTTGCTGATGAACATTTAGGTTGTTTTTACTTTGGGTTGCTATTATAAGTGGTTATGAACATTCATGAATAAGTTTTTTGAGGACACATTTTTCTTAAGTATCTAGGAATGGAATTGTTGAGTCATACGGTGACTGTGTAGACTTTTGAAGAAGTGCTAAACTTTTTTAAAGCAACTGAATAAAATTACATTTGCAGAAGTATATGAAAGTTCCACTTTTTCCACATTCTGACTAGTATTTAGTATTATGTCTCTTTTGGGGTTTAGCCACCATAGTGAGTGTGAAGTACTATCTCACTGTGGGTTTGATTTGGATTTTCCTAAGAGCCAATAATGTTGAATATGTTTTCATGTGCTTCTTGGCTCATCGTATTTTTTTGTCTTTGCCTGTACTCTTGTCTTGGTATTTGGCACCATGGGATTTGGCACCATGGCAATATAATTACTGGAAAAATTCAATACTCTTATTTCTATGGACAGAACAATCCCTAGAGTCTGCAGAAATACACAGGAAGGCTGTATCATGTTGGCTGTTCGATACCTGAGCCTCCACATTGCTGAAGCATGACCTCCAGAAGTCTGTCTTTGCCACATTTGTTTCATTGAGGAAGTTTGTAGGATTCCAGGAAAGGTAGAGAGTATGGAGGGCTTCACAGCAAGCACCAGCCAGAAGCTGAGCTGGATCCAAAATTTTTAGGTGAATATCATGTAGCATACATCTCATGGTCTCCTTTCAACATCCCCGTTTTTGCTCTAAAATTTTATCACTATTGAAACATACTTTCACTTTTATGTTACAGAAAAGTTGAAATTTTTTCAGCTGACTTTTGAGACACCAGGCATATTTCTCATTTAAGAACCAATAAGAAATTTTTGTCACATAAAAATATATGTAAATTGCCAAAAGAAACCAGATGGTGAGCTGAGAGTGTCAACTTAGTAAGGGCAATACACATTTAGAATAAATATTTTAAGTAGAACAGAATTTTCTAGATCTGAGATGCTTGTAATATAATAGTTTAAGGGTTGAATGACTTACTGTCTTTAAGCTTAGTCCAGAAATAAGACTGGAATTATTTAGGAAAACCAACAGATATTCCTCAATTATTGATATAGTATAGAAAGATTTGATTCTGATGTCTTAAGGAAGTGTCTTTTGTTACTAAATGCAGCCTAAACAAAGAAACAATCCAACAAATAGGGAAACATAAGATTCAAGTTAAAGAATGGGGTGCTGGGCAGTGAGCATAGTTGCTATCTGGTTTGCATCCAAACAATATTGGCAGAAATTCAGTAAACTACCATGGACCAAATTGGCTTCATATTAAAAATAGGTAGAAATTTATAATGTTGGGGTTGTTTTGGCTTACAGTATATCATTTTCCTGGTTTAAATCATAAAAACAAGAAACTATATTGTGTCTGACACTTTAAAATGTAAGTACCTCTTGAGGTTCATCAAAGGGATCAAATAAACTGAGAATGATCTGTACTAATGATGCTTGACTTGGGGAATGTGTTAGTTTCCTAATGCTGCTATAACAAATCATGGCAAACTTAGTGGCTTAAAACAACACAAATTTATTTTCTTACGGCTCTGAAGTTGAGAGTCTAAAATGGGTTGGCTGGGCTGCTTTCCTTCTAGAAGCTTAAAAAGAGAATCTCTTTCCTTTCCTCTTCCAACAATGCGGCAAAGCTGTCCACATTCCTTGACTCATGGTCCTACTTCACCCACCTCTTCTTCCATCTTCACATCTCCTTTTTGACTTCCCTGCTTTCCTCTTTCCTTTTTACTGGATCCTTGTGATTGGGCCTGCGTGATGCAGTATCATCTACCCAAGTAGAGATCTTTAATATAATTATACTATAAAGTCTTTTTTGCCATGGAAAGTAACATGCACACAGGTTTCAAGGATTAATGTGGGGACTTCTTTGAAGGGGCATTATTCTACCTATCATGGAAAAGAAAGGATTTCCTCACTCCTTTGAATATTAATTTGAAAGTGGTAGAGTGTGGTTTTTGTTGGTGGTGGTGGTGGTGGTTAAACTGGACTGCAAAGGGCACAGTTAAAACACACTATCCTGAAGTCTGTTGCTGATGAAGTAAAAAGCTTGGATGGCATAGATTTTCCATGTTAAAGTAAGAGATCACAACAGAAATATGAAGGACATGATTTAACCCACAGCCTAGTTGGAGCCCTGGACAGGAACTTTAGAATGGTTGTTCACACTAAATGTAATTTCTTTACACTTTAAGGGATGATTTTGAGCTAAAAATGGTATGTGTGAAATATTATGAGTTTTATTTAGTTCCTACTTTCACCAAAAATACCTTGAGGATTTTGTACCAGGTGGTATGTTGGGTGCTGGGAAGGAAATACTAATAAGATGCAGACTCTGCAGTGGAGAAGCCCACAGCCAGAGATAGCACATAGAATATCAGAATGCTTTATGACAGGAACAGTAAAACAAGCTTTGAGGCTAAAGAGAGAGATAGTGGTGAAGGGATAACCCAGTAAGTGGAAGCAGAAAGTATAAAGATACAGAGACAGATGGCAAGACAAACCCCATAGTAACAACAGTAGTAACAGGGTGTTTCTTACATGCCATACACTGTCTAAAACTTTATATATAGTAAGTCATATAATCCTCCCAGCCTAAATCTGGTAAACTGACTTCCAGAGTGGGGTTCTCAAACACATCTCCACTTCCCTTCCCTACTGTTGCCAGTGTACTTCAGGACATTAGGGTCTTTTGCCAGTTTCTAGTGGTCTTGCCCTCTTCTTTTATCCCACACTAGAGTGATCCACTTACAAACTCCGCACCCTAAATCCTTTAAGTCTTGCCTAGAATATGGCTTGAAATCCTTTTTACTTTTAAACTTCTAAACTTTGTATTATTTGTTTATTTATTGTGGTGCTTAGGTGTTGAGCTTAGGGTCTCACACATACTTTGCAAGTATTCTACCACTGAATTCCTTTGCCAATCCCTATCTTGAGACAGGGTCTAGCTGCCTCTGGCCTAGAGCTGAAAATTCTCCTGCCTCAGCCTCCTGAGTCTCTGGAATTACACATATGTGCCACTGTGGCTGGCCAACCTGAAATCCCTAATTCTCCATTTAAAGCCCTCCAGAGTGAGACTTCCTTTTCCTCTGTGGCCTCACCTCCACCTCTCTTTTCCACTCACTCTTATCATTTATAATCCAGAAAGAGTGAGCTCCACTTCATTGCAGGGAGCTCTGTGGTTTCATGCCCATAGACCTGCACTCTGCCTTTCACCTGTCCCCCCGCTAACTCCTGCTGCTCTCACCTGCCTGCCCCACCTGTGTGTATGCCCCTCCCCTACTTTACCACAATGCCCTGAACACAGCTCAGTTGTTTAGGTCTCTGGTCTCCCCAGGATATCTGAAGACTCTCCAGCAACATAGAATTTTCTTCTCCTCTCTAGCCCTTGCACAGTACACTCACATAAAAGCCAGGCAACCAGTGTTTGCTAAATTCAACTAAACTGAGCAGGAAGCATCACCCTGGACTGTGCCTTTTTGCCATGCAAGAGGCAGTGAAATTATAGATGATTTGAAGAAACTTAAAAATGAAAAAGGCTCCATGTTGAAGTCTTCTTAAACATTGTGAAATAAATATCAAAATCAATACACTGTTCAGATTAGGGATATGAATAAATGACTTCAAATGAATTGAATTTTTCTCTCAACATTAAGTGGTAGAATAAAGTTAATTATTAGATAATGTATGTGAAGTAATGGCTCTCTCCTGACTTCTCTTATAGTTTGTTTGTACTTCTCTTATGGACCTCTACAGTGTGAGTCATGGCAATCCCAGAAATATGTCTTTCTCCTAACCTCCTAAAGGGCAGAGACTGGACCTTAGGCTATGAATTTGAATTTATCTCCTGATGTTCATCTCTTCTTCTTTGTTCCCATAAAAATTATTTATTCCTCTTTAAATGTTTGTTTTTATATGGAAAACTTCATACTAGAATATTACAATTTTTGTGGAGGAGGACATTACTATTTAAAATAGAATAAAAAATGTGAAAGCATACGTCCAGGCCTTGAAACCCACCCTGCTGTCCACAGGTAACACCTAGTAACAGGCGAGACCTTTTCCCAAACATGGGCATACACACTTGTTGACCACACACTTATGTGTGATATTTGTTCTTTCTATTGCTTCTTATGCCTGCAGCCATAGCCCTGTGGCATCCGATCCCGTCAGATCTCGGAAGCTAAGCATGGTCGGGCCTGGTTAGTACTTGGGTGGGAGACCACCTGGGAACACCAGATACTGCAGGCTTGGGAGAAGTACCTGGCAACCCACTCCCAGAAATCAATCTGCCATTGAAAACCCTATGAATAGTAGAGAAGCACTGACAATAGTATTTCACCTTTTGTACGTAGGGTCAACAACAACATTGCTTCTTATAGTCTACCACTTGAATTATTTTAAAACATTATTTAACAATATGTTTTAGAGATTATATGGCAATAAAGATACACACATACATTATTATGTATACTTGTATATACATACATGTACATGTATGTATATACATACGACCTACAGCTGTGCCATCCTGGCATCCAATCCTGTCACATTGTGGAAGCCAAGCGGGGTCAGGCCTGGTTAGTCCTTGGATGTGAGACTACCTGGGAATACTGGGAGCTGTAGGATTGGGAGAAGGACTCAGCAAACCACTCCTGAAACAATTAGCCATAAAAAACCCTATGAATAGCAGAGAATCACTGACATATTGCTGGGCGTGGCAGAGTATTGGGGAGTGTTTCATTGTGTTGTACATAGGGTCGCTATGAGTCAGATTTGGCTGACTTGACAACACCTAACAACATATATACATACATATATCCACACGCTTCCTTTTCCTATTGTTTGTTTTTAATGAACATATGGTTTCTCTTTTTCTTTTAACTATTTGAATTAGGTTTTTACAATTAGCAACTGAAATAAAAATCCTCTCTACATTTTTTGCTATTACTGTGTATATATGGCTCTTGTAAAAATGCAACATTTTTGATAGGAAAGACTCCTAGAAATGAAGTTACTACATCTGACAGTAAGTGCATTTTATATTTGGATAGTGACAGATTTTATATTTTGGTGGCCACACTGATAAATTTCCTCAAAAGAACCATGCCTGGATGGTATCTGATCTTGCTTTTTTGTCTCATTATCAAAAATTTTATAAATCTTTTTACATTCTTAATCTAATGAGGAAAAATTACCCCATTTTTAAAATTTTGATTTCTCCATACTAGTGAGATTAACAAATACTGCCTGCTTTTTTAGCCCATATATTTATTTTCTTGTGAATGGTGAATGGTTCTTTGTTTAGCTCTGTATGTATGTGTGTGTGTTTATATACGTGTGCGTGTGCACACTACAGGGTATTACACCCCAGGATCTTGGGCCTGGTAGGCAAATACTCTACCACTGAGCTATCTCCCCAGTCCCTTTGTTTAGGTTTTTATTGGCTTATCTTTAGTTGATTTTATTTTTTAAAGAACTGTAAAAATATTAAGCCTTTGTATCTTATACATGCTGTAGTTATTTCTTCCTAGTTATCTTTTAGCCTTATTTTGTAACTTTTCCACATAGACATTTTAAATATATACATCATAAACTCTTTCAGGCTTTTCCTTTATTTTTCTAAGTCCTTCTATCATTTTGTTTTTAAGTTTGATGTCTGATGAGGCAGACCCTGATTAATTATGGCTTAATTGCAGAACTTTCCTAGGATTCTTGCACATTTTAGTATGCCATATAAACTAAAAAATTATGTTTAAATTGATTAATCATCATGGGATTTTCATGGAGACTTTATTAACTTTATCGCTTTATATCAGAAGAATCAACACGTTTGAAATGTGGACTCTTCTCACCCATGCCTATGATATATTGCTTCATTTATTCAAGTCTCCTTTTATGTCTTGTAGTAAAATTTCATCATTTTCTTCATTTGGTCTTAAACATTTTTGGTAGCTTTATGTCTATCTATGTGTTTTATAGTTTCATTATAGTGACGTGCCATTTTAAATATGTTTTTAATGTTTTGGGGCACATACAAAAGTTAATTATTTCTTATTTCACTTCACATAGTTTTTCAAGACCAATCAATTTTTGTAGATTTTATTTATTTTTGCAAAGAGTCACCTTTTACAATGGTAAAAGGCTACCTTTTAAAGTTTACCAATTAACTGTTATGTTTATTTTCTGCCATTTTTAACTTTCCTTCAACTTTATTTCCTTAGTTATCAGTATTATTTGTATCAGTATTAATTGACATATTTTAAGACTATATTTTTTCCTTTGAGTTTATCTTTGGGGTAGCCCATTTTGATTTTCACTCATGATAGTCACCTCCAAACAGAATGTGATTTTAAGTTTGATTTTCTTTTGAAGTCATGTGTTAGCTTTCTACTGCTTGGGCAAACACTTGAGATAAATCAACTTAAAGGAGGAAAGGTTTATTTTATTTAAACTGTGAGTTTTCAGTGCGTGGTCAATTGGCCTATTGCTTTTCCCCTGCAGTGAAGCACTTCATTGTGATAGTACAGCCTGGCAGGCAGCACCTTGTGGAGCAAATTTTCTCACCTTGTGGCAGCAGGAGAACAAAGAGGGGAAGAAGAGGATCTGAGGGACCCAATATCTACTGCAAGGTTGTGCCCAACAATGTAACTTCCTTCCACTAGGCCTTACCTCCTAAGGTTTCACCACCTCCCAATATACCTAATCCTTTAACACATAGATCTTTGGGGGACATTCCAGATCCAAAGTATAGCAAGTCAAGATTTATTAAAAGTAAGGTTTTTTTTTTGTTTGTTTTGCTTTGTTTGTTTATTTTGGTTTGTTTCATTTATAATTGGTGTTTTCCTGTTATTTAGTTTTGGAGGAAGGTAGGTATGAAAATAGATTTTTACTATTTAGGCAAAAAATGTAGACCTTAATTCTTACTTTTTAAATAGTCAGGAATTCTTTTGTGGCTTTATAATCAGTTTTTGTTAAGTTAAGTATTCTATATACATTGGAAATAAGTTATTTCTGTCTACTGGATATAATTTTCAGTACTAAATAATCCATGTTAATATTTATTTCTGACTATTTCACTTTATGTTTTTAAGAGAAGTAGGGTAACAGCATTCAAATATAATTGTGAATTTGTTTATTTTTCCTTATAGATTTCTGTTTGCCTTATTTTTGATGCATGCTGCTAGGTAGTCAGAGCTCTGTATCTACACATTCTGCATCCTTATTTTCAATCAACCATGGATCACATATATTTTTAAAAATTGTGTCTGTGTTGAAAATGTACAACCTTTTTCTTTGTCATTAACCCCTGAAATATACACTACAACTCTTTGCACAGAATTTACATTGTATGGGATATTATATGTAATCTAGAAATGACTTAAAGTATATGAGAGAATATGCATAGATCATGTGCAAATACTATCCCATTATATATAAGGGATTTAAGCATACACAGATTTCAACACCCGTGGAACAAATCCACTGAAGATTCTGAGGAATAAGTACGTATTTGACACATTGTCTTTATCATTTTTAATTCTTTTCATCTTAAATTCAAGTGTACTTACGAAGATCATGACAAGTCTTGATTTATTAGTGAGTCATTGTGTTCATCTATTCTATGCCATTTTAATATGGCTATAACTATAGTGGGGCTGGGATTTAGCTCAGTTGGTAGAGCACCCCTCTGCAGTCTCTGAGGTCCCAAGTTCTATTCCCAGCACCACAAAAATGGGTGAAAGACGTGGTAATCCACTCTGAAGGCAATCCTGAAACAATCAGCCATTGAAAACCCTGAGAGTTGCTGTGAGTCAGACAGGATTCAACAGCACCTAACAACAACTATAGTAAAGACTATATAGGTGAAATTATTTTATCTGTTCTGGATAGCTTCTATTTTAATAAGGTATTCATATTTTTGTAATAGCTGGAATGTTTAAGCTTACATATTCATTTTTTTCCTTTTTGTATTAAGTTGGCTTCATTGGGTTTTGTTTTTTCTTCATTCCTTCTTTGGTAATTTTACGTTCCATTTTCTTTCACATAGTGTATATGTAAATACATTATATAAACATATGATTTCCAATTCTAAGTTGACAATGCGTACTTTCTTCAACTGCTTTTGTTGAACTAGATCTTTAACATTTTTTCAATTCTCTTCTATCTCCCCACCTCTTCCTGTGTTTTGTTGAGATGATCAGCAATTGTATGTTTAGTTTGTTCTTTTAAAAAAATGTTTTAGGAATTACTATGCAGCAATTGCCTTAATTGTCCTTTTATTAGCAACCTTAACCTTAACCTTGCCTTAACCTTTTATTAGCAACCATTTTAGAACTATCCACATACATTCTGATGAAATTATTGCCTATTTTTCTTGTATCTCACAACTTCATCTTTTTAAAGATTCTTTTCATTTTTAGTAGTAGTGTTATTTTTGTTTTCTTTTTAATACATTTTCAAGTATTACCTTAAAAAGTTCCTAGAGAATAAAATATCTTGAGACCTTGTTTCTGTAAATATCAACGTGATCTTCATACATTAAAAATAATTTAAGCCAGGCACCATGGTATGCACCTGTATCCCAGTGACTCTGGAGGCTGAGACAGGAGAATCACAAGTTCAAGGCCAGGGGCAGTCTGTACAACTAGTGAGACCCTGTCTGAAAATAAAAAATAAAAAATAAAAATGAAAATACAAAAGGGCCTGAGGGTGCAGCTTAATGGGAGCATTTGCCTAGCATGCTCACAGCCCAGGGTTCAACACCTCAACAGTAATAAATAAATAAATAAATAAATAAATAAATAAATAAATAAAGATAATTTAAATGTAAAATTTTCCTGTGAAATCCCATTTCCTCAGAACTTTGAAGACATCATATATCCAAATTTTCTGATGAGGAGAATGACATCAATCAGTTCCTTGTTCCTTTTTGAGTAATCTTTTGCCATTGTACTGGCCAAAGTGGCAGCCACATATCACACATGGCTCTTAAGCTTCTGAAAAGTGTGCAGTGATTGAGGACCTGCACTTTTTAAATATATTAAATTTTAACTTACTTAAACTTCAATAGCCATATGTAGCTAGTGATTATTGTATTAGTGCAGCTTTACAATCATAGAGACATAGCTAGGTGTTTCTTTAATCATTACTGATACTCATTGGCTTTTATTCTCCATAAATTATATCTTCTTTTATACTGTTCAAACTTTGCTATTTGTACTTTTTTTTCCTAAAAGAGCCTCTCATTTTGATCTTCTAGTTCCCTATTCAATTTTTAACTAGTTTGCTGATTTATTAAGTTTGTAGTAGTTGTGTCTGAAATTTCCAAGAAGTCTGCCCATCTATTTTTCTTTGAAGAGAGTTGCTTTTATCAAGGATATTTATGAAAATTTGAAAAGAGATAAATATATGTGTACATCAGCCACTGAAAATCCTATGAGGGTCATTATGAGTTGGACACAACTCAAGGGCACCTAACAACAACAACAACAACAATAACAACAACATATGCATATATGTTCACACAAACACATTTCTTTTTCTTCTGTTAACTTCTGTCTCTTTAGTGGTTACTACTCTTTGTTGAATCAGTAACTTTTTTCAGGCTGTAGTTTCCTCAAATGTTCGGCAATTGATGGATGTTTGCTTATATTTGTATATGAAGATCTTGATTGAAAAGTATTGATAGTGACATCTTATTTACTCAGCACAAATGAGACTCCCTTTTGAACTAGCAGCAAATATAAACTCCTTTCACATCAGCCTTTGTCCTAAGGATTAGACACACAAAGAGAGATATACAACTAGAAAAGCTCCTCTTTAAAGAGAGTTTATAGTCTCCCTTCTAGAGACAGGAGACCAAAACATCAGAGATACCTCACAGCATTTCCACTTTATAAAGCCACATGTACAGGGTAATTCTAGAACCATACGTGGGAGTCACCTGCTCTGAGAGCAGAGGATTAGCATAATACACACACACACACACACACACACACACACACACACACACACACACACACACACTTTAGTAAAAATTACTGTACCATCCATTAGGTCCATCTACCTATTTCCAGTCTTCACTACTACATCTGATTTTGTAATTAGCTGCAGGGTTTTTTGTTATTTTGTTGTTGTTGTATTTATTTGCTTTTGGCAAAATTTGCTGAATTTGGAAGTTTTTTGCTCCTTATGGCTTATAGATAACAGACTGCTGCTAAATTCTTTGTTATTGGGTGTATTTACAGTTGGCATATTTTCTTGGTATACTGGAACCTTATGATTGTGATATTTGTAGTAATGTTTTTGGCCTTATAGACATTTTGACTTATATCAATATAGCTTTACCAGTTTTCTTAGGTTAATAAATTTTTGGTACATAATACTTCTTACTGTTGTAAGCACATGATTTTTAAAAAACTCTAACC
>VMDO01021707.1:0-34898 GCA_007922755.1 Pedetes capensis | reverse complement strand
CTACAGGAAAAGTTTCTATCTTAAACAGAAATGGAACCCAAGGACATATAGAAAAATACTACATAGTAAAAGATAGAGAAGACTTGGATGGGAAACTTAGATGGGAAGGGGGGAGGGGGGGAAACATAGAGGAGGGTAAGGGGTAACCTATATGAATAATGTTTATCAAATTGCATATATGAAAATTGTCACAATGAAAAGCATGTCAAAATGAATCACATTATGATATACATTAAAAAATTTCTAATAATAATAAAAAAGAATGCATTACAGCTGAGGCTGGGGCTGAGATTTAGCTCAGTGGGTAGAACATTACTCTGCAGTCTCTAGGTCCTGAGTTCAATTCCCATCACTGCAAAAATGGGAGAAGGATGGGGCAATCCATGGTTATGCCCTCATGGGAAGTAAGGCCAATGAGCAATCTCACCAAAGAGTATTTGTGCTTTTAGTCCTATCTCTGTTTGAAAATAATAGCTTTGGACCCATTAAAAATTTTAAGGCATCTGACATCAAGTGAAGCCTGCAATTGAGGGCAATCCCAAAACAATCAGCCACCACGACTCCATGGGACCTAACAATAGCTGAAGCCCAAGGCAATCCCAAAACAATCAGCCACTGAGAACCCTATAAGGGTCGCCATGACTTAACAGCACATAACAACGACAATAGCTGAAGCCTGTGATATGCCTCCCTTTCCTCTCAGGCTTATATCTTTCCAGAAGGGCTTTCAGTGAATGAGTCTAATAAAATTGTTGTGAGATCTCTCCTTCCTCTTTTTCTTTCTCTTTTCTTTCCCCTTATCTCCTCCATCTTTTCAATCATTCAAGAAATCGTTATTCAAAATTGAGTTTGTTTTGAGATTGAGTGCAAGATCATGGGGAACATCCAAAAGAAAACAGAAAAAAATATAAATAAAATCTCTTACTAGCCTGATGAGCTCACGGTAGCATGACCCTGTAATGCACTGTCTACGCTGGGACACTTTGGGGAGTGACAGGGTGCTGGTAGAGTCGTGCTGCCTGGACCAGAGGTGTAACTTCTGGGATGGTCTAATTGAGACAAAGAGTCGCCCTACTTCTTTGTGACTCTTGTAGCCTTTATTGCACTCTCCTGTCAAGAGGTGGTGGATCTGTTCTCCAGGGCAACATGAACAAAGCTGTAATGTCAACACCAACAACGTTATTGTCACCATGTATGGCACATTATCTCACTTAAAGCTCGCAATCACAAGGGTCCGATCACAACTTCCACTGATCACAGCCCAGATCACACAATTACGACAAGGTAGGGCAAGGACTCAAAGCAGGCAATCTGGCCAGAGCATCCACCCATTTTGCCACGATTGCCACTGTGTCTCTTCTGAGTAACGGTCTTATTGACTTGCAAGGTGCTGTCAACGTGCTTGATTGGCTGATTTCACAATCCCTCCCTCCTAATTTCCGCCTATGCGGCACTAGTATCCTTGTAAGTGCAATATACCTTACTAAGTAACTGAGCAAAGCCAGGTGCATAGCGAAGAGAGTTGGAGACACTTGTAGGGGAGAAGGACAGCAACGTACCCTATGACCTGAAAAATGTTGTAGGTACATCCTCGTTGGTAGAGTGCCACCCTGCTCTCTGAGGACCAGGGTTCGATCCCCAGCACTGCAGAAAGTGGGAGAAAGGTGTGGCAGTCCACTCCCAAAATTAGCCCCGAAACAATCAGCCATTGAAAACCTTATGAGGGTCACTATGAGTCGGATACCGACTCAATGGCACCTGACAACAACAACATGAGTGGGACCAGACTCAACAGCACCTAACAACAACAAGGGGCTGGGATTTAGCTCAGTTGGTAGAGCACTGCTCTGCAGTCTCTGAGGTCCCGAGCTCAATTCCCAGCATCACAAAAATGGGAGAAGGATCTGGCAATCCACTCCCAAGGCAATCCCGAAACAGTCAGCCATTGAAAACCCTATAAGGGTCGCTATGAGTCAGACACGACTGGATGGCACCTAACAACAACAACAACAACAACAAGTCCCAGTGGATCTTCAGAAAGGAGAAGACACCTCATAGAGACAAAGAGGGTGGAAACAAGTATATTCATTGTGGAGGAACAGCAGAAACAACAACCCTTTAAATCATTCACAAGTCCTTCAGGTTTTCTCTGTAATCTCAGAATTACCCAACTTTATGATTCCTCATAATATATGGTAGGAGAGCTCTATAATTACTAAAAGCTATTTAATTATTGACCTCCCATGAAGTGGTCACCTCTGTTTAACCTTCTTTAGTATTTAAATAGCTAATCTAGCGTTGGTGACTGGGTTAACGAGGTACAAATCACCAAGTGATTTCATAGTGACCTTCACAACCCTATCTGGTATTTCCTTTTGTGTTCCTTCCTATGAACTGATTTGGCCCCTGCTAATAATTAAAAGTATTTGCTGAAGCAGTCACCAGAGTCAGTAGATAAAACTTTCTATGAGCAGTATGTCTTATGACATAAATTTGTCCCCTAAAGTATAAAAGCAACTGAGAGAAAGATTTTTCAAAGCTGGTTCACATTGATGTATATGAATAGGAAGACATGCAATGTATTTTTATTCATTCAGTAAACTTTTATTGGGTTTCCACTATGTGGCGGTTCTTGTTGTTGTTATTGTCAGGTGCCGTCGTGTCCAACTCATAGCGACCCTCATAGGGATTTCAATGGCTGACTGTTTCGGGATTGCCTTGGGAGTGGGTTGCCACGTCCCTCTCCCATTTTTGCAGTGCTGGGAATCGAACCCGAGACCTCAGAGACTGCAGAGCGGTGCTCTACCAACAGAGCTGAATCCCAGCCCTATGTGACAGTTCTAGACAGTGACAAATAAGAGCCCCTACCTCCACGGGAGCACCCTCTTTGCAGGTGTCATGGGATAGACGTTCTAAGCAGGGCTTCCTATCTGTGAAAAATTGGGTTCAGGTTCAGGTATGGGTTCAATATATTAAAATGTAGAGGGCTCAGGTCTAAAATTTTAATGCTAGGTATGGATAGATGAATAAAAGTTTTTTCAATATTTTCTTTCAATTTTTGTATATAATAAAAGAGCTAATGATACAAAAAGTATTAAAAGCTGAACCTGAACCTTGGGTTCAATCCTCTAGTACCTCAAACAAACAAACAAAAATCTGACAAGACAACTCTGTCTTGAGCTGTGATCCCCGTTGCCCTCCTCTGTTTAGATGGTGGGTAACTTGGCTAACCCAGTTCCTCACTCCAATCCATAAAATCTACCTGTCTCATGGTAGGATTGCTACCTAATTTTCCTCATAGCTTCCTTCTTAGTGATTTTTTTAAAAAATCTTATCACCATGTATTAATGGTACGTACCTGTTCATGGAGTTCAGTGTGATAATTCCATACATATGCATACAACAGCCACTGACCAAATCCAACAATTCCTTTTTTCACCCCCTCCCCAATACCCTTCCCAATTCCTACTATCTACCATTCTATTTTCAGGTTGACTTTTTTAGCTTCCTCGTATGAGTGAGAACATGTGGTATTTGTTTTTGTGTCTGATTTCACTGAGCATAATGCCCCTCACAGGCTGGGATTTAGCTCAGTTGGTAGATCACCACTCTGCAGTCTCTGAGGTCCTGGGTTCAATTCCCAGCACTGCAAAAATAGGAGAAGGACTTGGCAATCCACTCCCAAGGCAATCCCAAAACAGTCAGCCATTGAAAACCTATGAGGGTTGCTGTGAGTCAAATACAACCTGACGGCACCTAACAACAACAACAACAACAACAATGCTACCATCCATTTTTACAGCAAGTGGCAGAATTATATTCTTCTGTATGGCTGAATACTACACTGCGCATATGTGACATTTTCTTTACCCATTCTTTCTTTTTTTTCAATATGAGAGCATGGTTGAACTTAGGTCCTTGAGCATGCTAGGTAAGTGCTTTCCTCTGAGCGGCACCCCAGCCCTAATTTAAAACAACTTTTGCTTCAAGGCAGGGTCTCATTGAGTTGCGTTGGCTGTCTCTGGCCTCGAAATTGTGATCCTCCTGCTCAGCCTCCCAAATAGCTGGGATTATGGGTGTGTACCGGGGTACATGAATCTTTTCTATGTTTTCTTCCTCTTTCCTTTTCTTTCTTTCTTTTTTCTTTCTTTCTTTCTGTTTTCTTTCTTTTTTCTTCTCTCTCCCTTCCTCCTCTCTTTTTCTTTCTTTCATTCAATTTTTCCCTTTTTCTTCTTTCTTTCTATTTTCTTTCTTTTTTCTTCTTTCTCTTTCTTTCTTTCATTCAATTTTCCTTCTTTTTGCTTTTCTTTCTTTCTTTCTTTCTTTCTTTCTTTCTTTCTTTCTTTTTTCTTCTCTCTCTTTCTTCCTTTCTTTCCTTTTGTGAGACTGGAGATCGTTCCCACAGCCTTGTACATGTTAGGCAAGTACTCTGCTACTGAGATATGTCTATCCATCCCTTTCATTCATGTATTGATAGGTGTTGAGGATGATTACATGACTTGGCTATTGTAAATCCTGCTGAAATAAACTTGGGGATGCAGATATCTCTTTGGTAAGCTGAGTTCATTTCCTTTGGATATATATATCCAGGAGTTGGGATAACTGGATCATATGGTATATCTATTTTCAATTTTTTGAAGAACCACCACAATGGTCTCTGTGATGCCTACACCAATTTACATATTCACCAACAGTGTGTGAGTTCCCTTGTCTCCACATACTCACTAGCACTTATTATTCATTTATTTATTTGATAATATCATGTTGTGGTTTTGGTGTGCATTTCTCTGACAGCTAATAATTAGCATTTTCCCATATATTTTTTGTCCATTCGTATGTCTTCTTTTAAGAATTGTCTATTCAAGTCATTTGCCCATTTTTAATTAGATTTTTTTATTAGGCTTTTTGAGTTCCTTATATAGTCTAGATACAAGGTGTCAACAAAAAATATGATGAATGTTTAAATAAAAATACTGCAGTAAAGGGTACGCTTCTATTAATCCCCCTCGAAACACTCCCCTTGGGCTGGACACACATATCCCATTGTCTTGTCACTTTCTGGAGCAGCTCTGGAAGTCCTCTTTCATGAGTGTCTTTAGTTTCATCCTGCATGATGACATGTCACACGTCGCTCTGTGTTACACATCACTTCTGGTATTACCATTTCTGTCAAATAAAAACATTATGATGTGTCCTCATCCACCTCTTTCACCAGATCTGGCTGTGTGCAATTTTTCGCTCTTCCCCAAAGTCAAAATGAGCACGAAAGGTTAACATTTTGAATCAATTTGGGGTATCGAGGCAGTCATGATAGCACAACTAAAGACATTTGTATTTGTGAAGGAGGACCCCAGACATGCTTCAGCAAGTGGCAAAAAAGATGGGATAAGTGTGTTCGCAGCCAGGGGGAGTACTCTGTGGGGGATTAATGGCAATGTGTCTTTACTACAATAAATTTTAAAAAATTTAAACATTCACTGTATTTTTTATCACACCTCACATTAACCCCGTGAGACGAAAAGTTGACAACTATTTTCTCCCATTCTGTAGGCTGTCTCTAAACTCTGTTGATTGTTTCCTTGCTGTGCAGATGCTTTTTAGCTTGATGTCATCTCATGTGTTTTAGGGACTGTAGCAAATCCATTCCCAAGGCAATCCCAAAAAAGTCTGCCATTGAAAACCTATTAAGGGTCAATGAGTTGGACACAACTTGACACCACCTAACAACAAGAAGCAGCAAAAAAGAAAAAGAATTATTGCCCATACCAATATCTTAAATTATTCCTCCTACGTTTTCTTCCACTAGTTTCAGATCTTTCATTTAGTCCTTTTATGCATTTTGAGTTGATTTTTGTACAGAGTGATAGTGGCCAAGTGTCAATCTTCTCTGAGTGGATATCCAGTTTTCCCAGCACTATTTACAGAAAACCAGGCTGGGATTTAGCTCAGTTGGTAGAGTGCTGCTCCTCGGTCTCTGAGGTCCTGAATTCAATTCCCAGCACCAAAAAAAAAAAAAAAAAAATGGGAGAAGGACATGGCAATCCACTCCAAGGCAATCCTAAAACAATCAGCCGTTGAAAACCCTATGAGGGTTGCTATGAGTTGGGTACATCTCAAAGGCACCTAACAACACAACAATTTATAGAAAAGATCATCCTTTCTCTAATATATGCTTCTGGTATCTTTGTCAAGAATCAGTTAGTTGTAGATGTGTGGGTTTATTTCTGAGATCTGCATTCTGTTCTGTTAGTGTATGTGTTTGTTTTTATGCCAATACCATGCTGTTTTGCTTAGGTGACTGCAGTATGTCTTAAAATTAGAAATTTGATGTCTCCAGCTTTTTTCTTTTTGCTGAAAATTGTTTTGGCTATTCAGGGTCTTTTTGTTTCCATATGAATTTTAGTATTGTTATTTTCTATCCAATTTCTGCGAAGAATGTCATGATATTTTGATGGAGATTGCATTGAACCTGTAGATGGCTTTGAGTAGTATGAACAGTTTAATAATACCAATTCTTCTTATCTATGAACATGGGAAATCTTTCATCTTTTAGTGTCTTCCTCAATTTCTTTCATCACTGTCTTACAGTTTCCACTGTAGAGATTTTTTACTTCCTTGGTTAAGTTCATTACTAGGTATATTATTATTATTTTTGTAGTTATTGTGAATGAGATTGCTTCTGATTTTAGCAAATTCATTTTTGGTGTATACAGAAGCTAGTGTTTTTTGTATGTTGATTTTGTGTCCTGTTACTTTTCTGAATTTGTCAGTCAGTTCTTATATTATTTTGGCAGAGTTTTTGGGCTTATGTGTAGAAGCATATCATTTACAAATGGACATAAATTGACTTCTTCCCTTCCTATTTGTATGTCTTTTATTTCTTTCTCTTGCCTAATTACTGTAGCAAAATCTTTTAGTACTATATTGAATAAGAGTGGCATGAGTAGACACCCTTGTTTTATTCCTAATCTGAAAAGTAATGCCTTCTGTTTCCCCATTCAGTATGATGTTGGCTGTATGTGGGTTTATCATATATAGTTTTTATTATGTTGAGATATGATTCTTCTATACTTAATATGTTCAGGGCTTTTTATCATAAAGGAATGTTGAATTTTATTAAATGCTTTTTCTGTATCTATTGAGATGATCACATGATTCTTTTATCCTTCATTGCGTTGATGTATTACATTTATTAATTTATGCATGTCGAACCATCCTTGCATCCCTGCAATGAAGCAAGCTTATGGTGAGCTTTTTGATGTGCTATTAAATTTAATTGGCTAACATTGTGTTGAGAATTTTTGTGTCTGTGTTCATCGGGGATATTAGTCTATAGCTTTCTTTTTTCTTTCTTTTTCTTTCTTTCTTTTTTCTTTTCTTTCTTTCTTTTTTTTTTTTTGTTGTGCCCTTTCTGGTGGTAACAAGGCTTCACAGAACATTTGGGAGGGTTCCTCCCCTTTCAATTCTAAGCAATAGTTTGAGAAAATATGGCATTAGTTCTTCTTGAAAAGCAGAACTTCCTTTTAAAAGGAGAAGGTATCTGGTCTGTGAACCTGGGAGGTTCCTAGCCCAGCAAATACCATAGCTCCCTGTGTTCACACCGTGGATCTTCTCCTCCAGCTCCTTCAAGCCCTTTACACGCCACATCTAAGCCACAGCACAGGCCATGAGTTCAGAAAATACAGGAGGATCCATGAAATATGAAGATTCTTAGAGTTTCCAGGGATCGGGGAGGGGAGAGATAAAATCACCTCCTAGCGCAGGACTCCCCGTACTCGCCGTGCCTGGCAAGGCAGGCTCCTCATGCGCTGCACAGCACTGCTCTGGTCAGAACGGCCCCTCTGGCTCCTTTTGCTTCTCCATTGGGGCCCTGGAGCTTGTCAGGAGGGCCCTGCAAGAATCGGAAAACAGCGGGCCTGACCTCTCTGATCCTTTGAGATTTATGCAGGCCCCAGATGGCCACCCCAGCCAGGTCCCTGAGGAGCTTAATGCCTCCCCGCTGCGGTCAGGTGGGACGCAGGTGACTGTGTTTCGGGGGTGATGTTAATGGCTCTGGAACTTGAAGCTCTTCCAGAAAACACCACGGCGGCCAGGAAAACCAGTCTTTTTCACTGAAACCCACGAGGGCCACAGAAGGGCTATCATTGGCCAGGTCCCCAGGCCACCCAGACAGGGGGAGGAGGGAAGGCCAAACTCCGCCCAGGATCCAGGGGGGTGGCATTGGCACGGAGGACTTCTGGTCAACGCCTGGACGGTGCATAGCGAGCTGGGCTCGTCCTAGAGAGCGGGAGCCAAGCCTTCTCTGGCCCTGCGCTGCACCTCGGCTGCCGGCGCGCTAAAACTTCGGTCCGGGTGCAAAGCAGGGAGAAGCACGACGGGTGGAGGAAGAGCCCAGGGACCTTCCGCCAGGGAGAAGGGACTCCGCGCCGTGGGGCTGGGTGGATTTCGCCCCGCGGGAAACCTTCGCTCCTCGCCCGGCGCCGCAGCCCCTCAGCCGCGTCAAGGCAGGGTCTCCAGCCTGGGACAGGTGTCTGCGGCCATGACTGAGGCCGCGGAGCCGGAGGGAGGCGCCCCGGGTGCTCAGGGGGTTCCCGAGGGCCCGGCGTTTCTGGAGGAGAGACCCGCAGGCCAGGAGGCTGAGGGGTGGCAGGAGAGGGAGAGTGCGGGTGCTGCGGCGGGGCTCGGGGACGAGGCGACGAGTGCAGGAGCAACGGCAGCGGTGAAGGAGGAAGGAGGCGGCGGGGCGGATGCGGGGCGCGCAGGCGAGTGTGAGCCAGGCGCAGGCGGTGGCCCCGGGGCGGAGACGCAGGGTGAGAGGAGAGCGCAGGGGGAGACCGAGGCCGAGGCTGAAGAGGGGGCCCTGGAGGCCGCCGACGGCACACAGGGCCTGGAAGAGGCGAGCGGTGGGGAGCAGGGGGACCAGATGAGCCCGGGGCTCAGCTCGCAGGGCGAGGCCTCAGGGGAGGATCGGGGGGACCCCGGGGACCCCACGTCCCCGGAGGCTCAGGAGGAGGTGGAGCAAGGACTGGAGGCGCCTAAGGGCAGCATAGACGTCCAGGGACCCGCAGGTGATGGCATGGACTCCGAGGAGCCTGTGGGACCCGCGCGCGAGGCGGACGGGGAGCCCCAGGGCGAAGGGGACCGCGGTCCTCCGCCCCAGGCCGAGGCGCTGGAGGGAGCAGCCTCCGAGTCCGAGGGGCACGAGCCGGGGGAGCCTGCGGGGACCGCAGCGCCAGATGCCGCAGGGGAGGCGGGTACAGAGGGGTCCGAGGAAGTGGCCCCCGGGCAGGCGACGGGCGACGACAGCGAGAGTGGGGCCCCGGGCGGGCCCCGGGAGGGGACACTGGAGAAAGAGGAGCAGCCGGAGTCGGGCCTGGAGGGTCAGGGCGAGGATGCCGCTGACCGGGGCGAGGAGAAGGCGGCCGAGCCCCGGGGGCCCGAGGAGCCCCAGGCCGAGCTCAGCAACCACCTGGCGGAGGAGGGCGGCGCAGAGGCGGCGCCAGTGAACAGCCGCCTGGAGGACGGCGAGGCGTCCGAGGAGGGTGACCCGGGGCTGGAGCACGACATCACCCTCTTCGTCAAGGTAAATCTCTCTTTCCCCAAGTACTAGGGTTTCCCCAGCCATCCTTAGTCTCCATCCTCCCGGATGCAAAAGGGACGCCCCCCCCCCCCCCGCCCCGTCCTGATTGTCTGCAGGTGCTTCCATCCATGAGGGCTGCCGCAGCCCGAGTCTCAAGAAGAGCTTCAGCTCAAGGATATATAGAAAAATATTACCATAAAAAGACAAGTAAATGGTAGAGAAGTCTTTGATGGGGAGAGGGGGAGGAAGAGTACAAGAGGGTGTTGTTGTTGTTGTTGTTAGGTGCCATCCGGTATCCGACTCATAGCGACCCTCTGTACAACAGGGGAAACACTATTGTCAGTATTTCTCTGCTGTACATAGGGTTTTCAATGGCAGATTGATTTTTGGAGCCAGGTCCTTCTCCCAAGCCTACAGCTTCTGGTGTTCCCAGGCGGTCTCCCATCCAGGTACTAATCAGGCCCAACCCTGCTTAGCTTCCGAGATCTGATGGGATCAGATGCCACAGGGCTACAGCTGCAGGCAGAAGAGGGTGAGGGGGAACCTATATGAATAATGGACAACAAAATTCATATATGGAAATGTCACAATGAAAAGCATGTCAGAATGAATCACAACAAGGTGTACATTAAAAATTTCCAATGAAGAAGAAGAAGAAGAGGAAGAGGAAGAGGAAGAAGAAGATGAAGAAGAAGAAGAAGAAGAAGAAGAAGAAGAAGAAGAAGAAGAAGAAGAAGAAGAAGAAGAAGGAGAAGAGCCTCAGGAGAATTTGGGGGAGGATCTGAGGGTTTGGAAGCCAGGAGTTTGGTGGAGGAAGTCAGGTGTGGGGGCTGGCATTCCACTGTCCTTTGTCCTGTAAAGCCTGCCTCCCCCCCTAGACAGGAGGTTATTAAGGAATTACGGGAAAGCAATGAGCCACACGCTCTGTTGGTGTTCCAAGGATTTCTGCCAAAGGAAGCTCTAATCCTTGAAGTGAAAAAATGTGAACAGGTAGGTTCAGGGTGAGAGTTCCCAGGCCTCCCATCCGGGAGGCTCAGAGCTGGCCAACGTTATCAGTTCCGAGAAGAAAGTATTCCGTTTTGGTAGAACGGATCATGTACCTTGGGGGAGGAAAATGGAAACCTGACCGCATATCACCGTGTTTATTGAGCATTCTAATGCATAGCTTGGGAGAGTGGGGTGTCGCAGGCCTGTAAGTTACATTCCTCACCCCACTTTAACCCAGAAGAGCCCTGATTTATTTTGTGAAAGTCTGTAGACACACAGTGGAGGAAGTTCTGATTTAAAATAGGTATTTTCACAAGGCATCAAAAGTACAGGCAAAGAGGCCAGGAGCCGTTCACACCAACAGCTTTGGGTGGGGAGGGCAGGAGCCCTTGCTGAGGACTTCTGGTCAGACCCAGGGGAGCTGGAGATAAGAAGGTGAAGAATGTGCATAGCATGTTGAATCGTAATCCTTTAGAAATACTTTCAGGCTTATAGAAGCCAGTTATGGCCTAAACCTCCTTAGCTGAGCTATGGGTAAAATCTAATAATTAAGAGGAAAAAAAATGCTCCCCAGTGATTGACATGAGAATTTGCAGAACTGTTTGGGTGGGGGCATAGGGAGGAGTAGGCATGTGTTTCTCCACTCCTGAGAAGGTGCTGGTCCTCCTAGCATTTTATTTATTTATTTATTTATTTATTGCGGTACTGGGGGTTGAACCCAGGGCTTCATGCTTGCATACTTTGCAAGTGCTGGACCACTGAGATGCACCCCCAGCCCCCCCCCTTTTTTTTTTTACTTTTTGAGACACGGTCTCACTAAATTACACAGACTGCCTCTGGTCTCCAACTTGAGATCCTCCTGCCTCTGCCTCCCGAGCCGCTGGGATTACAGGCATACGCCACCATGCCCGGCGGTCCTCCTAGCATTTTTAAAGACCTGGGGACAGTGTGAAATGACAGATGGGGCCACCACCTGGAGGCATCACCCCTGGGGAGATCCTGGGAAGAGTTGCCCTGCATGCCGCTGGGTGCGTCCAGATGTGCTTTCGGGGAGAAATTTCTTCTTGTCCACAATGCCAGCCAACGACTCCTCTTTCCAGCTGGGAAATCCAGCTTCCTGCTTTGCCTCTGGGATTCCATGCCTGGCCATCTTCTTTCCAGTCCCTTCAAACTCACCAAAGAGCCAGGAAAAACGATCTGACTGTGTTGTTCCTTAGGATAAAATTCTTCAGTTTATTGCAGAACTTCACATAAAGCCTCATTCATGATCCAGGCGCAAGCCCCTCAGGTTACTCCTGCCTCTTTTCTCTCCGGCCCCCCGTTGGTGTTGCTGGGGTATTCCCCTGCCCGTGCTACCCTCCTGTGTCACCCATGGTACTGCAAAGCTAGCCATAGGAAAGCCCTCTTTGTCCCCTGAGAGACCCACATTCCTTTCTGCCTTGAAATTGTGCATGTTCGCCCTCTGCCCGAGTGGACTCTTCCCCATGCTTGTCCGTGTGCCCTGCCTGGTTATCTATGTGGACTTCACCTCCTCCGGGGAGACTCGGCCAACCCCAGCCCGGGTCAGATGTCCCTCTGTTGATGCTTCACTGGCCCATGGCATTGTCCTTTGCAGCTTTGTGTCTTCTCTGGACTATGTGAAATGCACCATGCTGTCCTTGGTGCAGATTGCAGGTGTGGAACGTGATGAAGGTTTGAATGGGGGGCTGGCTGCCTGCAGGAGCGGAGTCGGGTAATCAAGGGTGTGGACTTTAGAGCCAGTGGGCCTAGAATAAAATACTGGGTCTGCTATTTTCTTGCTGTGTGACCTTGGGCAAGTTACTGCACTTTGCTGTGCCTTTGTTGTCTCATTGATAGAATGGGGACAATAATAGTACCTACCCATTGCTGTTATTGTGGAGGTTTAAGAACAGATTACATGATGCACTTGGTGCAGTGCCTTGCTTGAAGTTGTTGCTGTTAGGTGCCGTTGAGTCGATATCTGACTCATGTTGTTGTTGTTAGGTACCATGGAGTCATGTCCGACTCATAGCGACCCTCATAGGGTTTTCAATGGCTGACTGTTTCGGGATTGCCTTGGGAGTGGATCGCCAGGTCCTTCTCCCATTTTTGTGGTGCTGGGAATTGACCTCGGGACCTCAGAGACTACAGCACAACGCTCTACCAACTGATCTAAATTCCAGCCCATATCTGACTCATAGTGACCCTATGTACAACAGGTGAAACACTATTGTCAGTGCTTCTCTGCTGTTCCTAGGGTTTACAATGGCGGATTGTTTTTTGGGAGTGGGTTGCTGGGTCCATCTCCTACGCCTATAGTACCTGGTGTTCCCAGGCAGTCTCTCATCCAAGTACTAACCAGACCTGACCCTGCTTAGCTTCCGAGATCTGACAGGACCAGGACCGGATGCCACAGGGATATGACTGCAGGCTCAGCTTAAAGTTAGCACAGTGTAAGTGTGGGTGGTAATTGCTGCATCTACCTGGCTCCCAGAAGCTTTTGTTGATTCTGCACACAAAGTTCAGACACCTGTCATTTTTTTAAAGGGGAAACTCCCTATAGGTAGCAAATTACCTCTGTTCTCTTGGGATAAGAGTAAATAGTAAAACCAGCTTGTTTTCTCGGATGCCGCCCAGCAGTAGTTTGTGTCGGCGAAGATGGCACGTGGCATGGGTAGCTTGACTGCAGTGGTGCACTCGGATGGTTGGCTTGTGCTATGTGGTTGTCCCACTTTCATTTGTGTTTTCCTTTAAGGTAACAAACATCTCCAACCCATGAGATCGGTTAACTTCTGAGGGTCACTTAAGATCTGTCTCTTCTACAGATGGCTCTTAGTTTCTTCTGATCCCACTAATCATTCTCTTTAGAAACAAACAAACAAAGAAAAGGAAAAGACCCCCAAACAACAAACAAGCACAAATACCTTTAGACTGTTCTGTCTTCCAAGTTTGTTACATGGGATTTAAAAATCCTTACCTTAGGCCACAATGGCATGTCTTTGCCAGATCCGACCTTTTTTTCCCCCCATGTTCCTTTGCTGGACTCCTTGGTAGGTGGATTCTGTATTCCACGGCTGCCTTAGTTTTGCCAGGCTGTTAAGGCAAGTTCCCACGGTGGCTTTGCGATGGCCTGCCTGCAGTGTATAATTCGCAGAGCTGCTCCTTAGGGCAAGTATTGCAATAATCTGGCAAATATTCCCCCTAGCCTTCAGATGAGGGCAGAGTAGACACATTTTGAATGTGACTGGCATTCATTCTAGTTGTGAGCATTGAACTTTTACATTTCTTCCTACTTTTTACAAAGAAACATTCATTACAAATATACCAATGGTATATACCAATATTTGTTGTTGTTGTTGTTAGGTGCCGTCGAGTCGGTATCCGACTCATAGCGACCCTCATAGGGTTTTCAATGGCTGGCTGTTTTGGGATTGCCTTGGGAGTGGATTGCCAGGCCCTTCTCCCATTTTTGTGGTGCTGGGAATTGAACTCGGGACTTCAGAGACTGCAGCGCAGCGCTCTACCAATTGAGCCAAATCCCAGCCCATATACCAATATACCAGTAAGTAATGGCTTACTGCCTAGTACCAGGTAATAATAATAATAGCCTTAAATCAGCTTCTGATTTTAGCTATCTGAAAGATTATGTTTCCCACCTTTATGAGGATTAGCATGTTCTTAATTTGTCATTTGCTTTTATTCTGTAAGTATGCAAGGATGCGTTCTTGTTAAAGAGCCAGAAGTATAGAACAGTCCAAGGAAGACCACTTTGAATGATTGTGTGCCTAATTAATTGCACATCATGCTAACTTTTAGTTTTCTTTCTTCAAAGAAGTATTATTTATATCAAATTATGGGTTAATCCTGCAATGTATTTAGTAGGAAAGAGTCTTGTCTTCTTTACTCATAACAATGAAGGGTAATAGTCTAATACCTTAATAACACAGCAGGATCCAACCGTCAACAAACAAAATGCTTACGGAGGGTTCATCACTAAGGAAGTCGGCCTTTGCTTTCTTATACAGCTTTGCTCTTTTCTTGGAAGCGGGATTTAGGGGTGGGACAGCCTGCGATACAGATTTCCTGGCAAATTTTACATGATTTAAACAAAAAAATCCTTGTACAGCCTGGTGCAGTGGGTCATGCCTGGCATCCCAGTGTCTCGGGAGGTGGAGTTGTAAGGATCGCAAGATCGAGGCTAGAGGCAGCCTGTGCAATTAGGGAGACCCTGTCTCAAGGTTAAAAATATAAAAGGGGCTCAGGGTGCCGCTCAGCGATAGAGCGCTTGCCTAGCGTGTGGCAGGCCTTGGATTCAACCCCTCCAGGACTGCAGAAAACAAAATATAACAAACAAACCCTTCCTGTGAGCAGTGCCTGATCCTGGGCCAGGGTCTGGGAATGACTTAGGCTGTGTTTTGGACAAGCCATGTTTTAACTGGGCTGAGATTTAGCTCAGTTGGTAGAGCACTGCGCTGCAGTCTCTGAGGTCCCAAGTTCAATTCCCAGCACCGCAAAAATGGGAGACGGGCCTGGCAATCCACTCCGAAGGCAATCCCGAAACAGTCAGCCATTGAAAACCCTATGGGGGTCGCTATGAGTTGGATACCGACTTGACGGCACCTAACAACAACAACGTTTTAACTATGACATGCAGTTACTCCTGAGCCCATGAACGGTTGGATTCCCCAAGGAGGTGAAACTGAAATCTGATGGAACAAAGGAAAACTCAAGAGAGACGTAGGCTTTGAATAAGTATTATCGCCCAGAAATGTACCCCTGGGGTCCCCCCCAAAAGCTCCCAAGTATTGCCACACTCATGGAGGACAGGAACGAGGAGTGGGGCCAGCATCCGAGGGGCCACGGGTGGACTGGCGGGCCATGGTGTCCTGTGGCACTCTGCTGGGAGAGGGCGTGCGGAGCCCTGTTCTGTGGGCTGCTTCTCCAAGGTACTGCAGAGAGATGTTATTTTTCCTGACTGCAGGTGCTGTGTGTTCTGAGGGAGACAAGCAAAGATGCTCTTCTGTGCCTCTGATTCTCCTCTGGAAGCAACATTTTGTGTTGCTTGTTTTCTGATTATCTTATGAAACCTGCTTGCAAGTTATATATTGTCTGTGGGTTGTGGGCCTGCAGCCGTAGCCCTGTGGCATCTAATCCCGTCAGATCCCAGAAGCTAAGCAGGGTTGGACCTGGTTAGTCCTTGGATGGGAGACCGCCTGGGAACACCAGGTGCTGTAGGCTTGGGAGAAGGACCTGGCAACCCATTCCTGAAAATCAATCCGCCATGGAAAACCCTATGAACAGCAGAGAAGCACTGACAATAGTGTTTCGCCTGTTGTACTTAGGGTCGCTATGAGTGGGATACCCACTTGATGGCACCTAACAACAACAGGGGTTGCACAGCATGGAAATAGGGTAATCTGGGCATGGTTGTGTGCACCTGTGATCCTAGCACTCAGGAGGGAGGTGTAGGCAGAAGGATTGTGAGTTTGAGGCCAGCCTGGGCTATCTTGTGCATTCCAGGGCAGCCTTGGCTACATAGCATGACCCTGTCTCAGAAAGCAAAAGTAAAAAAATACTCCAAAACAAAACAAAACAAACCCAACTATACACACAGTGTTTGCACATGCGCACAGAGATTGCAGTACCTTCACATCACTGGCTGAGGTCCTTGTCCTGATTACTGCTGCCCTCACCTCCTGGCTCTGCAGTGGACCCTCAGTCAGTGCCTTTTGATGGTGATAGGTAGGGGTCAGGTGGATGGTGGCTGGGTTCCAGGGGATAGCTTGTGAGAAGTAAATCCTGGATACAAGCCCAGCTCCCCACTGTCCCTGTCCAGTGTCCCTTGGGAGAGGGACAGGACCACATTCCTCCCTAAAGCCATCTTGGCATCAGATCTGCAGATGCCAGGGCTTTGGCACCCTCTTCTGTGTCCTTCTCTGTCCCCTTGCACCACTGCTCCCACCCCTGGCCCTCATGGGAGCAGTTGTGGCTCCTCATCTTCAGCATGAGCCCCTCCTCCTCTCACAGGGTCTCCCTTATGTCCCTGGCTCACATGATGAGATTTTCTCCATGAGGGATGCTCTGTGATCCTATCTCCATGATCACCTGCAGCCAAGCAAGGCACTTTCAGAAATACGACCCTGGGCCTTTTAGGCAGATAAGTTTTTCCTTTCATTTCAGATACCTACACAAAAGCTAAGACTAGAAGCAATGTCTAAAAACTCCGGGTCTGATCCACACTGTAGGTTCAGGTAGATCATTGTATGACAGGTGAATGTGTAAATTCAGTCCACATAAACTACTGTGTGGTCCGTTGGACCCTGTGCTGGAGTCTGAGATTACACTGGCATGTGTTCTAGTCCATTTTCAGTTGCTACAACAAAATACCTGAGGCTGGGTAATGGATAGAGAATAGAAGTTTATTTGGTTCACGGTTCTGGAGGCTGGGAAGTCCAAGAACGTAGTGGTGGCCTCTGCTAGGCATGAAGGGAAAGCCTTCTTGCTGTGTCTTAATATGGCAGAGGGCATTGCGTGGTGAGACAGAGTGGGTATGCAAGCTAGAGCTTCTCTTCCTCTTCTTATAAAACCTCTAATGTCATTATGGGCTGGGCTTTAGCTCAGTTGGTAGAGCGCCGCTCTGCAGTCTCTGAGGTCCTGAGTTCGATTCCCAGCACCACAAAAATGGGAGAAGGACGTGGCAATCCACTCCCAAGGCAATCCCCAAACAATCTGCCATTGAAAACCCTGTAAGGGTTGCTATGAGTTGGACATGATTCGTTGACACCTAACAACAACAACAACAACCATGTCATTATGGGACCACACCCTCATGACCTCACTTAATCCTAACTACTCCCAAAGACCGCACCTCCAAAGCCCATTAACAGGTGAACCTGGGGCTTAGGTTTCCAACCCATGACCTTTGGGGAGCACGTGTACCGTGTAGCAGCAAGATTGAGACGGTCCTTGCCTCCCAGACTTTGCCATCGAGCACAGAGGATGGATACTGAGCCACGTAATATGTCATGCGGACGTCACATTGCCACTGGGATGGAGGCCAGCAAGGCAAAGACCATGGACCCTCGCTCCTCATTACTCTGTCAGCCCTTAGCTCAGGGTTTGGCATATCTTGGACACTTAAAGCCTGTGTGAGGGAAAGGAGGGTCTCGGGTTTGCAGGAGGCTGTAGGCCCCCAGCGAGAGGCTATCGGAACTGCAGACACAGTGCTAGTTGCTAAGTACTGCTTGATTTAATTGTACTTGGGGAGACACAATCATTTTCCTTTCTGCTCCATGGGGAGTGGGACCCTTGATAATTCCTGGTAAAAATTCCTCAAGATTTTCTAAAACGGGGTGGCTGTGATCTGAGCTCCTGTTACATCCAGCAAAGACAAGGTTTTGCTGAGAGTTGGAGAAGTGAGTGTTTAAATCCATTATGCTCCTTTTCAGGATTGATTCTCTCTCTCTCTCTCTCTCTCTCTCTCTCTCTCTCTCTCTCTCTCCCTCTCTCTCTCACTCTCGCTTTCTCTCTTTTGTGGTACTAAGAGTTTGAACTGAGGGTGTTGTGCATGCTAGACAAGTGCTCGACCACTGAGCTGCACCCCTAGACCCCTTTTCATATTTTTGTCCTGAGACCAATTTGTACAGGCTGCCTCTGGCCTTGAACTTGCCATCCTCCTGCCTCAGCCTTCCGAGTTGCTGGGATTATGTGCACCCACCAGCAGTCATTTTCTTGTTCCCTTTTTGCCTGAGTCCTGACTCACCAACTGAACCCCGTGTCCAGGGCCAGTTGGGGGCAGATTTCCTCTCAGTCTAGACGGCTTCTCAATAGCATGTCAATGCTTTCTGGACAGCAGCCATAGCCCTGTGGCTTCTGATCCTTTCAGATCTCAGGAGCTAAGCAGGGTCGGGCATGGTTAATCCTTGGATGGGAGACCACCAGGGAACAACAGGTGCTGTAGGCTTGGGAGAAGGACCTGGCAGCCCACTCCCCAAAACACAATCAGCCATTGAAAAACCTATGAATAGCAGATAAGCACTGACAATAGTGTTTCATCCGCTGTACATAGGGTTGCTATGAGTTGGACACTGACTCAGTGGCACCTAACAACAACCACTTTCAAATGGGCTTTCTAAGAGCCCATTCTCCCTGGAGGGAGATGGCACAGCAGTCCACCTTCAGCTGAGTCCATTCTTGTGCTGAGCCCAGTTTCCCCCTTTTCAAAGCAGCATTTTAATTTGGAGAAGTTGTTGTGCTTAGGACCTAACTCTATGTCAATTAAGGCTGCCATGAACATTTTCCAGCATTGAATTGAAGGCGATTTTATCTATGTGCATGCCTGCGTGCATGTACAATTTAGTATATTGTCAGTGCTTGTTATTAATAATGCTTTTGCCCCAGCTAGTGCTACACTAGGGTGTTTAATGTTGGGAAGAATATCACTAGCAGTGTGTTGCAATAAATAGTTTATCCCATAATAAGGGAGGGTTAACTAAAAGTTGGGGCTGGGATTTAGCTCAGTGGATAGAGCGCTGCGCTGCAGTCTCTGAGCTCCTGAGTTCAATTCCCAGCACTGCAAAAATGGGAGAAGGGCCTGGCAATCCACTCCCAAGGCAATCCTGAAGCACTCAGCCATTGAAAACCCTATGAGGGTCGCTATGAGTCGGATACTGACTCGATGGCACCTAACAACAACAACTAAAAGTTGATTTTTCTCATATGAGAAACGAGATGGAGCTCTTGGCCCATGTTCCCGAGGGCACACACTGGCACTTGGTGTTCTTTCTCCCTCTATCATCAAAGGACTGTGCCACAGCTTTTAGTGCCAGCCCTTCCCCAGCAATGTCTGAAGCAGAAGACAGGAGGGAGGGCTGGCGCTTTCTTCTCTCTTCATTTCTCTTTCATTGGGGGAAATCTTTCTCAAACTCGGGTAGCAGATTTCCTTCTGCCCCATTGGCTAGAGTCGGCTGCTGTGCCCTGTCCCCTCCAGACCTTTTCCAGGCATAAGGACATGGGGTTGTTTAGACCGTTGGACAAGGCATAAGGATAAGATTGGTTTAGACTGTTGTTATTGTTGTTGGGTGCTGGCCAGCTGTGTCTGACTCATAGCGACCCTCGTAGGGTTTTCACTGGCTGACTGTTTCGGGATTGCCTTGGGAGTGGGTTGCCACGTCCTTCTCCCATTTTTGTGGTGCTGGGAATCAAAACTGGGACCTCAGAGACTACAGAGCAGTGCTCTACCAACTGAGCTAATTAGAAGTCACCAAACTATGGCTCGCAGGTTTTATCTAGGCTGCTACCTGGGTTTGTATACCTGAACCCTAAGAATGCTGTATGTACTGTTAAATGGCTGAAAAAATGTCACAAGAAGAATATTCTGTGACAGATGAAAATGTATGCAATTCAAATTTCAGTGCCCATAGATAAAGAGGGTTTTTTTTTGGATGTAGCCATAATTATTCCTACCCATATTCTTTATGCCAGCAGCCATACCACTGTGGCATCCAATCCGTCAGATCTGGGAAGCTACACAGGGTCACACCTGGTTAGTGCTTGGATGGGATGGGAACACCAGGTGCTGTAGGCTTGGGGGAAGGACCGGCAACCCACTCCCCAAAAAACATTCCGCCATTGAAAACCCTATGAATAGCAGAGAAGCACTAACAACAACAACAACAGCAACATATTGTTTATAACTGCTTTTGCTTTGCAACAGCAGAATCGAGTAGTTGTGACCCAGACTGTGGGTCACAAAGCCTAAAATTCAGGACAGATATTTTTATTCAAAAAGAATGCTAAATTTGTTTATTATTGTGTTTTTTTCTTTTAATATAAACATTGAAGAATATTATACATGATATCATTATGTTCAAAAAAAATTGAGTTTGAGGTTTGGTCATGGGATGATCATTATCAGAAAAATTGGGATAAATTGTTCTGCTAGTATCAAAAGGGATAAGGAAAAGTTGGCTGACCTAATGCTGGGTACATTGCTATCCATCTCAAACTGAAATGTTGCTTAGGAGGAAAAGGAGCAATGGCTGTGGAATAAACAATCCACAGATTCTATCACAGTGAGTAAGAAATATTTAAGGCACTAAAATCTTATCTATATTGTTAAAAATGTATTTCCCTTATGAAGCCCATAATTTTGACTTAAGTCGAAATAAAATATAGATTAAATATGCTCATACACAATTGAAATAACACATTCATATAGTCCATGGGATTCTTTTGAGAATGGACTTGTCATTTTTTTGGTAAAAGATAATACATTAGCATAGCAAAAAGTATAGATACAAAAAGACAGATACAATGAAAAGTAAGTCTTCTTCCACCTTTGAGGCCCAGCTTTGTAGTTTTTCTTCCTAGAGATAACCAGTAAATATCTTTCCAGGGATACTTTTTGCATATTCAAGCATGCATGTAAATGTCCTCACTGTATCAGTTATCAATTGCTGTGTAACAAATTACCCCAAGACTTAGAACCTTTGAACAACCAACACCTCTTGTTCACAGTTTCTTTGAGTCAGGAATTGGTGACCACTTGGCTGAGTGGTTCTTGCTTTTGGTTATAGTCTGATTGTTGGCCAGGGCTGTGGTCTCACCTGGAGGACTGACTGAGGCTGGAGGACTCACTTCCAAGATGGCCAACTCCCATGGCTTTTGGCCAGCGTGTCCATTCCTCACCACCTGGGACTTTATCCAAAGGAATGCTTTAGTGTCCTCCCAAAATATCGCCTGGCTCTTCCCAGAGCGGGAATCCAAGAAAGACCAAAGGAAAAGCCACAATGCCTTTTATGATTTGGCTTCAGAAGTCACACAGTGTCACTTCCACTTTATTTTACTCATTAGGAATGAGTCACTAAGCCCACCCTTCAGAGAGAATGGAATTAGGCTCCACCTTTTAAAGGGATAGTCAAAGTATTTGTGGACACACTTTAAAAACATCACATCTCCCTTATTTTTCTGGGCAAAAAAAAAAAAAAAAAACAAAAACCAGTGCTCTGGAAATACATTGCTCTGTACTTTTCTTTTTTATCTAAACATTAAATCTTAGAAATCATTCTCCATCAGTGTCTGTGGCTTTCTCACATTCTTTAAAAATATTTCTGAGTGCTCTGGTGATGGATGTACTGTATAATTAGTCCCCCATGGATGGATATTTAGGCACTTTCCTCTGTGTGAGATCTTAAACTGTGGTGTAGAATCTCTTCAAGATGTATAATAGTAGATGGTAGCTAAATTCTTAAAAGGGGCATTGCTAGGCTAAAAGGTAAGTATACCTAAAATTTGATAATCCTTACCAAATTTTGTCTTCACAGAGGTAACACCACGTAATGCTCCTCTGACACTATTATCAGTGCCATGCTTGTTTCTCCAACCTTACCCACTCAGATATTCTTAAACTTTGAGAGGGGAATGTGATGCATATTGCCCTTTAATTCAGATTCTTTTTATTATGTTAAGGTTGAGGATGCGTTTATGTATTTAAAACCCAATGACATGTGCTTTCTGCGAGCTGGCTATTTAAGTCCTTTGCTTAATTTTCGAATGGGCTTTTGGCATTATTCTTCCTGATTTTTACATTAAGGAAAATCAGACCTTTGTCATATATGTTGCATCTATTTTCATGGGTGCGTGGTGGCGGCTCACCCTGGGGTGGCTTATCCTCTCGTCCTGGTAATTTCTTGTAATTAAAGTGTGGGTGCAAAGCGTGGACTGTGATGGAACACTGGCAGTCTTCAGCTTCATTTACTGGACCTGTTAAATGCTCCGTTGTACTTTGTATTCCATATCTTCTTAAATCCCGAGGGATTAGGTATCTCCAGCCCTGCCTGTCTCCCTTTCCTTTTAATTAGCAGGTACGTTTGATCAAGCCCATGTGCTTTTACTATTGAACTCTAACGTACGTGGTAAGAATTCCCATTTAAAACGGAGGTTAAGCCCCGTGGGTGGAAGGATCACTTCACACTCACATTACCCCACCTGAAAACGTAAGGTGTGTCTCTTTGATCTTGGTGTGCCGCCTACTGAAACAAATTTGATTCCCACAAGTCAAAAGCATTGTGAAAACATCATCTGTGGTGCAATCGTACCAAGATACTGTCTTCGAGGCTGTGTTTCCCAGCCAGATGTTCTATTTATGCTTCCATCTGCTGCAAGAATGGACTGGAACCCACGGAGAACAACAAACCCTCCTGGCAGAGGCCCAGTGACTTGTGGAGGATTATGAATCCTACCCATAGGTGATGTTTAATGAGAGGGACGGACATAGAGTACTTACCTATCAAAGATCATTCAGAAAGATTATTTGGAAGCTTCCAAGAGTAGCTCACTTGAGAAAGGCACACAGTGGTGCTAAATACACTCAGTCTGCAAGGGGTAAGTCTAATTTTTTTTTATTAGAAATTTTTAATGTACATCATAATGTGATTCATTTTGACATGCTTTTCATTGTGACAATTTTCATATATGCAATTTGATAAACATTATTCATATAGGTTACCCCTTACCCGCCCCTATGCTTCCCCCCCCTTCCCGTCTAAGTTTCCCATCCAAGTCTTCTCTATCTTTTGGGTAAGTCTAATTTTATATGAGTGCGTTAGAAATCGTCAGCTTAAAGATATTCTCTAATTCCAGATTTTTACTAGGTGTGTGAAATCTACCCCCAATTCACCATTTCTCTTCCTTTCTGTGCTCGGTCACTCACATGAGTGGCGCCTGTTGATGTAGGGAGAAGCAGAAGCTGCTTTGCAGTTTTCTAAACTCCCACATGGTGTTATGGGCCTAAGTATATATTTAAGCCTGCAGCTGTAGCCCTGTGGCATCTGATCCCGTCAGATCTCGGAAGCTAAGCAGGGTTGGGCCTGGTTAGTACCTGGATGGGAGACCGCCTGGGAACACCAGAAGCTGTAGGCTTGGGAGAAGGACCTGGCAACCCCCTCCCAAAAATCAATTTGCCATTGAAAACCCTATGAACAGCAGAGAAGCACTGACAATAGTGTTTCCCCTATTGTACAGAGGGTTGCTATGAGTCGGATACCGACTCCACGGCACCTAACAACAACAACAACAACAACAACAATATATTTAAAGCAAATATTTATTGATTACTTGCCAAATATCAAACACTGTATTTGGGTTTGAAAATACAATAGTGATAAGGACAAATACAGCCACTTTGTTTCTGGAGGGTGATCCAGAAAGAAATGATCACTATACAGTGTGAGGAGGGGATCACAGAGGCTGGTGGAATGGGTGTAACGAGCAGGCTAGTGGCCCAGTGGGAGCCATCTTAAGGGGTATGTTAATGAGCTTTGCATTGCTGTAATGAATATCTGAGATAAGCAATTTATAACAAGAAAAGGTTTATTCAGTCTCATGGTTTCAGAAGTTCCAGTCCATAGTCAGTTGGCCCCACTGGTTTTGGGCGTATGTGAGGCAGCCCATCATGGTGAAGAGGGCATGGTGGAGCAACCCCATGGCTGGGAAATGAGGAAGAGGAGGGGGCCAGGGTCCCCCTATCCCCTTCAAGGTAAAGCCCCCAATGACCTGAAGACCTCCCGTTAGGCTCCACCTCTTAAAGGTTCCACTACCTCCCACTAGCACCACTCGGGTGAACAAGCCTTTAACACATTGGCCTTTGGGGAATGTCTAAGATCAAACTATAGCAAGGGGATATTTAAACTGTAGATCTCTCACCTTAAGGACCACCTGTCTACTGCCAGATTAATAGATTTATCCATGCACTTGTACTGTGGATGGATATATGAATGACAGCCATGCAAAGCATGGCTACTACATCAGGTAGAAAGATTTGAGAGGTCAGTTTTTTAATCACATATTTTGTAGAATGTAAACTTTATGTCCTATAACATCTTTTCATCAGAATCAGGATGTCACATGTTGTTGTTGTTGTTGTTAGGTGCCGTCGAGTCGAGTCTGACTCATAGCGACCCTATGAACAGCAGATCGAAACACTTGCCGATTCTGTGCCAGGCAAACCATCTTATTTATGTTTAAGCCCATTGTTGCAGACACTATGTTAATCCATCTGGTGGAGGGTTTTCCTCTTTTCCGTTGACCTGCCACTCTTCCAAACATGATGTCCTTCTCCAGGGATTGTTCTCTCCTGACTACATGTCCGAATTATGTAAGACGCAGTTTGTCCATTTTTGCTTCCAAGGAGCACTCTGGTTGTACCTCTTCTAGGACAGATCTGTTGGTTCTTTTGGCAGTCCATGGTATATTCAATAGACGTCTCCAGCATCACAATTCAAAAGCATCAATTCTTTTTCTGTCTCTCTTGTTCAATGTCCAGCTTTCACAACCATATGATGCGACTGAAAATACCATGGCATGGGTCAGACGCACCTTCGTCTTCATGAGTCAAACCCTATTTGCAGACTTTGGCTTTTGCGGGAGGCTGGTGATTTAACTATTGAAGTACTAGGGCATATGGAAAACCATCCTCTTTCCCCTTCCGTGTCAGTGGCGGGAGACTGCAGCAAGGCAGACAGTCCAAGGCCCGAGTGGGGAGAGGAAGACAGTACCGTCATTTTAGGGCCCAAGTAAGGAAGACCTGGAGCAATGTTCTGGGCCACCCATGTCCCCTTCTGCGCTCATTTGCGTCTTCTCTGGTTTCACAGAGGCGGCACAGTGTCGTGCTTGTCACATAGCTACAAGTCCCAGGGCGCCCTCCTTGTGTCTGAGTGTGTGAGGTCAGCGCATCGTGGAGGGACGACACAGTCAGGGCCTCTTTCACAAGTCTGCCCGATTCTTTTCTCTTTTTGTACCGCAGGTTGAACCCAGGGCCTCGCGCCTGCGTGCTCTGCAAGTGCTGGACCACTGAGCTGCACCCTCAGCCCATTCTTTTTTTTTTTTTTTAATTTTTGAGACAGGGTCTCCCTAAATTGCACAGACTGCCTCTGGTCTCGAACTTGTGATCCTCCTGTCTCAGCCTCTCAAGCTGAAGTCTGCCTGATTCTGCCTTCCATCCAGTGGGACTGTCTGCTGGGGAAGGCAGCCTTTTGCGGAGGAGAGAAGCCCTGAAGCGATTCTGCTCAAGGGCTGTGGTTTGTGTTCTTCCAATCAAGGATGCCGCGGTCCAGTGGACAGAGGCTCATGACACATCCTAGCA
The DNA here is from genome assembly GCA_007922755.1 of Pedetes capensis. Classification (NCBI taxonomy): domain Eukaryota; kingdom Metazoa; phylum Chordata; class Mammalia; order Rodentia; family Pedetidae; genus Pedetes; species Pedetes capensis. Next base: position 9,189 of record VMDO01021707.1, on the reverse strand, counting down.
GGGCCCTGCACACCTCTAGCCACGGTGGGATGCAGAGGTAGAGATTCAGAGCAGGACACTCATTCTCTTGCCTGGGTGGGGATGAAGGGCATTTTGATGGGGCCCTTTGGACAATGGCCACACCATGTGTCCAAGATGCTGGGCACATCTCGGTCATCATGTGCTTGTGAGGCCACGCAGAACAAAGGTGTTATTGGTGTGGAGATCCATGGACACCATTCTCTCACTGAAAGAGGAAAGTTAACACTTGTCTGGTGCCTTTGGTGTCAGGACCTTGGAAGGGAGTTCAAAGAACCCAGAAAGATGTGATCTCCCCCCCAACTTTGTTTTCTTTGTTTTAACTCCAGTCAGATGCCTTCTACTCTGTTGCATCAAAGGCCAGACTGGATGAATTTTGGGGTTGCACTCAATGACTTCTTGGTGTCCTTTAACTCTCCAACCCCAATTTGGTACTTAAGAACACTCAGCAGGAGTAGCACATCAGATATGGAGGCACATGCTTTGTTATCTGCCATTTTAACCAACATATTATGATCCTTTGGGCTGTAAATAGCAACAATGGAGCAAGATTGCTGAGGATATTGAAGTGGCTAAAGTACATACTGTAGGTCTGTTCCTCATTGAATATAAGAACAAGACTCCATTTTTATACAGTGGGGCTGGGATCTAGCTCAGTTGGTAGAGCACTGCTCTGCAGTCTCTGAGGTCCCGAGTTTGATTCCCAACACTGCAAAATGGGAGAAGGACGTGGCAATCCACTCCCAAGGCAATCCCGAAACAGTCAACCATTGAAAACCCAATGAGGGTCGCTATGAGTCATACTTGACTCAACGGCATCTAACAACAACAACAAAGTGTTCTTGCCTGCAGCCATAGCACTGTGGCATCCCATTCTGTCAGATCTTGGAAACTAAGCAGGGTCAGGCCTGGTTAGTACTTGGATGGGAGACCGCCTGAGAACACCAGACACTGTAGGCTTGGGAGAAGGACCCAGCAACCCACTCCCAAAAATCAGTCCACCATTGAAAACCCTATGAAGAACAGAGAAGCACTGACAATAGTGTTTTGCCTGTTGTACATAGGGTTGCTATGAGTCGGATACCAACTTGATGGCACCTAACAGCAACAAAGTGTTATTAAACTACTTCAAGGTAGTAAAGAACTGGATGTATTAGTAAATGATTTGAGCATTTTGGAACATCCTGGAATCTTCTAGAGTGGTGGATTAAGGACATAAATTTTATATTCTGTAACACCATGTCATCTGAACCAGGATGTCACGAGTCAAATTGTTTTTGGAGACGATGGCTTTTGACGGAGGTGGTGATTTAACCATCACTGTGTGAGTGCACATTCTTTGTTGTGCCTTCCGTTGAGGAGTGGATCTGATTTTCCTCACTCTGAACCTAGTTTGACCTTGGTGACTCACCACTAAAATAAGGTGGATATGGAGCTGCGTGAATTTTGCATAAAAGGCTGCATATCTTATTTGCTGACCATCCTGAGGTCACCATGCTCAAGGGGCCACCTGTAGGCACTCCAGTGATGGTCCTAGCTGTGCCCAGCCTTCCAGCCATCCCCGTGAGACACTGGACACTTGGGTGAAGCTCTCTCACTTCCTCCACCCTAACCAGCCCATCCATCCCCTGACGGGCACAGAGAGGTCTTTGTCGATGCCTCATGGAGCAGATGGATCCCTCAGAAAAGCTTTCATTAAATTCCTGACTCACAAAATCTGAGGCTCCTAAATTTGGGGTAGTTTGTTACGCAGCGGTTAGTGACTATTACTCATGTGAGTCTGTCTCCTCTGGGCTGGTGAAATATGAATGGATAAGAAGACAGGGACAAAGTGAGAGGTAGGAAGTGGTTTAAAGCCATGGTGAAGGGTCATGGGGAGGAAAAAGGCTTCATGTTTTCGGTCCTTCATTTGGCTCCTATAGATTTCCCCTTTTGAGTCACTAGAGGGATTGGAATGCTCAGTCATTCAGGAACGTAAATCACCATCCAGGAACGTAAACACCAGGCGGCATTATGAAGCAGGCTCTCCAGAACAAGATGTTCTTTTGTTGTAATCATTCCTTATGAGATTTTTACAAGGACAAATGAGCTTTTCATCCTCGTGTAAAAGCTTCAGTTGGTATCAGGCCATATTGTTAAATAAGGATTAAAGCTAGCCCTGGAATTTTTCAAGCATAATTCATATATGAGAAAAAATTAGCAGGTGCCGTTTTGTCCATTGGTGTGCTTTTGGTGACTTGGTTTCACCTGCTGTGCCAATGAGCCTCAACATTGCTAAGCCTTTCACTAGAATTGAAAGCTAAAGTCTGTGTGGTTCAATTATTAAGCTCTGTGGGTCAACCACTTAATCCACCTAATAATAAGTTAATTGTTACAACAGTTGAGAAGAACAGGTCCTATACATCCTTGGGAATATATTTTAGGATGAGGAGGCTTTTTGGGAAGTTCAAGTTTATGTTTCAAAGTCTTAGGATCTGAAATGTGTTTCTTAGGACTTAATTGTAATGGTGAATGAAATTCTTTCTTTCTTTTTTCTTTTTATTTTTTAGTACTGGAAGTTGAACCCAGGGCCTTGTGCTTGCATGATTTTCAAGTGCTGGACCACTGAGTTGCATCCTCAGCCCTTTTTTTTTTTTACACTTTTGAGATAGGGTCTGGCTAAGTTACGCAGACTGCCTCTGGTCTTGAACTTGCGATCCTCCTGCCTCCGCTTCCCCAACTGCTGGGATTACAGGCATGTGCCACTGCACCTGGTTAGAATGAAATTATTTCTGAGTTCTAAGGCTGTGAAAAGTGAGAGATGCTTTGAGGCAGAGCATAATCATCTTTATGGTCTTAAGTGAGCAACCCAGCATTACATTTACCAACAACAAGACAATGGGCACAGGTTTCCACCCCGCAGGGGCTGAGCATGCCAGCAACATCAGAGTTACTGTAGATTGTTATCCACGGTGCAGACTTTTATGTATCGGAGAAAACAACAGCTCCATTTTTCTTTTCCAAAATTGGCCCTGCAGCATGTAGGATAGCAGTTTTCCTTTATGATTTTAAGAGAAATGGGTTCTGTTTGTGTTATGGGATTAGCCAGCATAATAATAACAACAACAAGCCTGGCACGGTGGCGCATGCCTGTGATCCCAGCGGCTTAGGAGGCAGAGGCAGGAGGATCGCCAAGTGGGAGGCGGAGGCAGGAGGATGACAAGTTGGAGACCAGAGGCAGTCTGCGTAACTTAGGGAGATCCTGTCTCAAAAAGTAAAAAAAAAAAAAAAAAAAAAAAATGGGCTGCAGGTGGCAGCTCAGTGGTCCAGCACTTGCAGAGCATGCAAGTGTGAGGCCCTGGGTTCAATCCCCAGTACTGCAAAAAAAGAAAAAAGAAAGAAAAAGAAAAGAAAAGAATAACAATAACAAAATAATAATGATAATAACAATGACAGTGAATGCCAACAAAGATACAGACCTGTGGGTGCCATAGCCTTTTCTTTCATTCCTCTGGAGTGTCACTCGAGAGCCCCCATCCAGCCGCTGGGAGCTTATGCTGCAGGGGCCCCATTTATGCAGCTGGGTTTGGTTGGTTGTCACTGTCTTCACTGGTTATTTTGTTGCCCGGCTATAGGATAAGCAAGGTGAGGCAAGAGACAGGAGGACGGGCCAGCTGGGTGGCTTTTAATACAGTTATTATTCCCCTCAGCTTGCAGAAAGGCTACAGAGCCCAGAACTCTTCCAGATGGTCTGTGTGACAGACCCCTGGGCTCTCAATACCAGGTTGGTCTGCCCTGGGGCCATCCTGGATGCTCTATGGCAGGCACACAGTGGGGATTCTTAATTTAGCAGCACATGTTGGGTCTGCTCTGGCCCAGCAAAAGACCACGGAGCTTCCCCACAATACCAGTGCAGTCGGGGACCTTCAGGGGTGGGCAAGAGCTGATTGGTGGTGCCAAGAAGGACCTCGGGAGCCTTCTTATGTAAAAGAAAGAGGAACTTTATGAAGCTGCTCCTTTGCAGGAGAGCCTAATACTTTCTAGCCGATAGCACAGGTTACAGCTGCTATGATGGAATAACAGCTCTGTATCAGAGTAACAAACAGCTCTGATGTCCTCGCTGGCTGTGCCGAAGGACTGGTGATGTTGCCTCTGTAGGGTCATTTTCTCCTCTCACCTCCTCCCTGGCACGGGGGGATTGAGAGCTCTTCTTGGCTTGCTTGAGGTCTTTCTTGACCTCGGAGTCTTGCTTCTCGGTGGCTTGATTGAAGGTCTGGACGATGGAGGTGGTAAAGTCAGGTGCAGATGTAACAACCAGAATCAAGGCAGTTGGGAAGAAAGAAAAGAAAAGCTGCTTGGCTTAGTCGCTGGTCTGCTAACATACACCCTGGGTGGGGGTGTGGACCAAGGTGTAAGCAATTGGAGAGCGGCTCGTGCCAGGAGGGGCAGCTGTCTGTGTGAGGGCTTGAAAAAGTGCACTTAGGATTGGGGGGTTAGGTGCAGGCTGGACCAATCACTGAGCTCTCTTTAATAACCAATTGGATAGCTCTAGGCAGCCAGTCAGACTGAAAAAGGCCACATCAGAGCTGGGCTGTTTGGTTAAGGGTTAAGGATAACCAGATGTGGCAGAAACAGGAAAGGATCTGGGCAGGGCTCAGACCTCGGCTCAAACTGAGTGGGCCCCGGCCCCCTCCAGGTCCACCTCAGGGGTGTCCAGGTAATTCCCTACAGGCACAAGCTGTGGAGGAAGAAGGGAGGAGATGACGTTGAGCAGAGCGGAGCTTGGGCAGAGGGTGCAGGGCGAGAGATGATCAGACTTTGGTGGTGGGTCTCATGACCAGGAGGCGATGAACCTGTTTTCGTCAGTCTCTAAGTGAGCCTTCCAGACAGGAATTCCAGAAATGGAGCTGCAGTATCAAATCCTGATAGCTATGATGCCAGCACCTCCCCAAAGAAAGAAGTCCTTCTGTACACCATGACCCCAGAGGAAGGTGTCCTTGTCCCTTACAGACGATGGGAACGGAGTTACCAATTGAGACAGTGGGGACTGCTACTTTCTGTAGAGTTTCCATTGGTTTTACCTCCTGTTGTCTTTGCTGCCCTCTGACGTGGTTTGTGTGTGCTCTAGAACACTTTGTTCCATGGGACGTGCCTTCACTAATTTCATGATTTTTAGGACGTTTCCATAAAAGTTTCTTTGGGTTTAACAAAGACATAATCTTCCATGGTGTTATTGTTTCTGTGGAAAAATCAGTGAAAGGGCCGGGCATGGTGGCGCACGCCTGTAATCCCAGGGGTTCGGGAGGCGGAGGCGGGAGGATCGCAAGTTCGAGACCAGAGGCAGCCTGTGTAACTTAGAAAGACCCTGTCTCAAAAAGTAAAAAAAATGGGCTGAGGTGCAGCTCAGTGGTCCAGCACTTACAGAGCATGCAGGCGCGAGGCCCTGGGTTCAACCCCCAGTACCGCAAAAAAAAAAAAAAAAAAAAAAAAAAGAAAGAAAGAAAGAAAAATCAGTGAATATATAAATTCCACTCATATAATTTTCCTGTGGTTATAATAATATCCCCCCCCCCCCAAAGGGTTTCGGTGGATGGTATTTCAATATAGGAATTTTTGTTTTAAATCTGAAGTACAGCTTTTCAGGATGATAAGCCTGTGGCATACCTTGTTCATGTGGATTAAGTGAATTATGTTTGCAGCTAGCCCTACCATGCTGAAGTCTTATCCTGTCCGATCTTAGAAGCTAAACAGGGTTGGCCTGGTTGGTCCTTGGATAAGAGACCGCCTGGGAACACCAGGTGCTGTGGGCTTGGGAGAAGGACCTGGCAGCCCACTCCTAAAATAATCTGCCATAAAAAGCCCTATGTATAGCAGAGAAGCACTGTCAGCATCAGGGAGTGTTTTGTTCTGTTGTATAGAGGGTTGTTATTAATCAGACCCCACTTAACCGCACCTAACAACATCAACTAGCCTGCAGCTGTAACCCTGTGGCATCTGATGCCATCAGATCCTGGAAGCTAAGCAGGGTTGGTACTTGGTTGGTACCTGGTTAGTACTTGGATGGGAGACCGCCTGGGAACACCAGGTGCTGTAGGATTGGGAGAAGGACCCAGCAACCCACTCCCAGAAATCAATCTGCCATTGAAAACCCTATGACAAGCAGGGAAACAAGGACAATTGTGTTTTACCTGTTGTACGTAGGGTTGCTATGAGTTGGACACCAACTCCACAGCACCTAACAACAACAACAACATCACCAAGGTGAATTATTAACGTTTCGCGTCTTATTGAGAATCATTTATTGGATTCTTGCTGCCTGCACCAGTGGCATCTGGATGAAAATAGGGAGTTACAGTCTCCTGAAATTATTCAACTTTTTCACAAGGAATAATTCGTGAACCAAGTCTATGGCTATGGCTCTGTATTTGTTTTCTTTTCTTTTCTTTCTTTCTTTCTTTTCTTTCTTTCTTTCTTTCTTTCTTTCTTTTCTTTTCTTTTCTTTTCTTTTCTTTTTTTTTTTGTGGTACTGGGGGTTGAACCCAGAGCCTCACGCTTGCATGCACTGCAAGTGCTAGACCACTGAGCTGCACCCCAGCCCATTTTTTTACTTTTTGAGACAGGGTCTCGCTAAGTTCCGCAGACTGCCTGTGGTCTCAAACTTGCGATCCTCCTGCTTCCACCTCCCGAGCCGCTGGGATTACAGGATTACAGCCGCTAAAATTACAAAGACATAATCTTCCATGGCATTATTGTTTCTGTGGAAAAATCAGTGAATATATAAATTCCACTCATATCATTTTCCTGTGGTTATAATAATAACCCAGCTTGGCTCTATATTTCTTCAACACCCCCCACAGCAGGTGGAATATAAGGATGTTCTCAACACTACGGGACCCAAAATGAGTTTAGGCCCAGAGAGGAGCCTGTGGAGCTCTGGAAGCGGACGCTCGCCTGGGAGGACCCTCTCCTCATGCCCCGTTGCCACTGCCCTCCCCACTTTGAATATGTGTTGCCATGTCAAAGACGCTGAACGTTTCTATCCACAGCGCCCTGGGCTGCCGGCTGGCAGCATGTTGTGGGGGTCACTGGATGGTTGACTGGCTCATACCTTCATTCATTGACTCGGTAGACATTATTCAGTGCTCCGAATCCCATCAAACAAAGTCATTTATTAGTTTTGCACAACTTCGTTGTTCTATGCAATTTAATCACACCTGTGGCTGGGTCATAATCAAGATACAGAACTATTCCCTCACCACAGGGCTTCCCCATGCGTTTCTCGCTTACCCCAATCCCTGACCCCTGGCAACGAGGACGTTACATAATCAGGATCATGAAGCATATAAACTTTTGAATTTTTTCATTGATCTTCATTCCATTGACATTGGTTTCTGAGTGAGGTTTTGTGTTTCGGTTGAGGGCACCCAAGGTTTTGTGCCATTTTTCTCTCGCATCTTATCTTCTGGAGCAGACCATTCTTTTGCTGAAGGATCATGGGTAAGATTGTGCAAAACCACGCCCAGCTCAGCCCCCTCTTCTGTGGTATTCGTGGCAGGGTCTCTGTGATCAGGGTCCCACCGATGGTGGATTTAGTGTGGATTTGGGCAGAGGTGGGTTTCCGGGGACAGAGCATGGCTGGTTTAGATGATGCCCAAGGCTGGGGTACACAGGTGAAGACACACAACCCCTGTAGAGGCAGAAATACCCAAGATCCTTCACCCTTAAATTCCCTCAGTGCTCTCATTTGTAATCTAATTGTTATTGTTAGGCGCCCTCCAGTCAAGTCCTTGTCCAACTTGTAGAGACCCTCATAGGGTTTTCAATGGCTGTTTCGAGATTGCCTCAGGAGTGGATTGCCGTGCAACTACATGCATAAAGGAAATGAGTGAAAATGTTCGCAACTCTTACTTTTTATTAGATAATTAAATTTAGCATCCATTATTGAACTTTGCTACATAGAAGGCTCCAGGTAAGGGAGAGTTGAGAAGCAAATATAAAGAAAGCATAATATCTCTCTGAAAGATCTCTCTGGGCAGAGAGGATGTTAAACTGACAGAAATGTAACAAACTGTCATATGCCAGAGGCTAATAAGTGCCCTAAGAGGAGACTCCCAAGTGTTCACTAGAGCACAGTTGTTGTTAGGTGCCGTCAAGTAGTATCCGACTCATAGCGACCCTCATAGGGTTTTCAATGGCTGACTGTTTCAGGATTGCCTTGGGAGTGGATTGCCAGGTCCATTCTCCCATTTTTGGGGTGCTGGGAATTGAACTCAGGACCTCAGAGACTGCAGCGCAGCGCTCTACCCGCTGAGCTAAATCCCAGCCCAGACGCCTTTATTTCCATGCCAAGTAGGCTAGAGCTCTCGCTGAGGCATGCGCATAAGTCATTTGCTTTCATTCCAATAGAATCTTTCTTTCTTTGCAAGGCCCTTTAAAGCAGTCACCCTCAGGGTAGGATGGGGAGGAAGTGGGGTGGGGCAGTTCCCCTGGGGTTCAGAGGAAGAGCCAAGGGCTCTGTGTCTTATCCTTCCTCAGGCTGAGGGCCCCGCCATGCCCGTCTCTGAGGCCTGTGCCCCTTCTTTCTTCCATATGCACTTGGTCTTGGGTGCAGAGAGGATGGAGCAGAGGGAATGGCCTGGATTTGTGGGCTCGCCACCTCTTCTTTGGTCTCCCGCCTCTGCAGCCATCATGGCCAGACCCATGCTTAGGAAGAAGCTGTCAGTGTTCACCATGGTCAGGCGTGTGTTTCGCGGGACCTCTGCCCTCACCCACCCTCGTGCGGCAGTCAGGGCCCTCTAGGGACTGTGGCTATTGGCGATGTTTCTTCTGAATTCACCTTCTTAGGTTTGGCGGAAGCTCTTAGACAACTTTCTGTACTGTTGGCTCCAATATCTCCTCAAAGGCTTTCTCCCTTCCTTTCCCTTCCCTTTCTCTCCTTCCCTCCCTCCCTTCCTCTCTCTCTCTCTCTCTCTTTCTCTCTTTCTTCTTTCTCTCTTTCTTTCTTTCTCTCTCTCTTTCTTTCTTTCTCTCTCTCTTCCTTCCCTCCTCTCTCTCTCTTTCTCTCTCTCTCTTTCTTTCTTTCTCTCTCTCTTTCTTTCTTTCTCTCTTTCTCTCTCTCTCTTTCTTTCTCTCTCTCCCTTTCTTCCTTTCTTTCTCTCTCTCCCTTCCTTCTCTCTCTTTCTCTCTTTCTTC
>VMDO01021706.1:0-34922 GCA_007922755.1 Pedetes capensis | reverse complement strand
CCACAACTCTTCTGGTCTCCTATCATTTGTGTCTGATGCATTAAACCTATTTTTGAGGTGGTCTCTGAACTCAGGTGGGATATACTCAAGGCCATACCGTGGCTCTCGTATACTTATTCTAATTTTCTTCAGCTTCAGTTTGAACTTATATATGAGAAGTGGATGGTCTGATCCACAGTCAGCACCTGGTCTTGTTTTGACATTTTGTATAGAGTTTTTCCATCGTCTCTTTCCACATATGTAGTCAATTTGATTCCTGTATGTTCCATCTGGTGAAGTCCATGTGTATACTCTCCGTTTATGATGTTGAAAAATGTATTTGTAATGAAAAGGTCATTAGTCTGACAAAATTCTATCATGCGATCTCCAGCTTCATTTCTGTCACCAAGACCATATTTTCCAACTACTGAGCCTTCTTGTTTGTTTCCAACCTTTGCATTCCAGTCACCAGTGATTATCAGTATGTCTTGATTGCATGTTTGATCTATTTCAGATTGCAGAAGCTGATAGAAATCCTCCCTTTCCTTCATTTGTGGCCTTAGGGATGGGTGCATAAATTTGAATAATAGTCATATTAACTGGCCTTCCTTGTAGGCGTATGGATATTATTCTATCACTGACAACATTGTATTTCAGGACAGATCTTGAAATGTCTTTTTGATGATGAATACAACCCCATTTCTCTTTAGTTTATCATTCCCAGCATAGTAGACCATATGATTCTCTGACTCAAAATGGCCCATGCTGGTCCATTTTAGCTCACGGATGCCTAGAATGTCAATGTTTATGCACTCCATTTCTCTTTTAACAATTTTTAATTTTCCTAGATTCATACTACGTACATTCCATGTTCCAATTATTAATGGATATTTACAGTTGTTTCTCCTCATTTTGAGTCGTAGCACATCAGCAAGTTGAGCACCCTGGGGTTTTACTCCATTTCCTTCATCACAGTAGACTCTACTTGGAGGAGGCAACTCTTCCCCAGTAGTCTTTTGAGTGCCTTCCAACCTGGGGGCCTCATTTTCCGGCACTATATCTGACAGTGTTTCTTTGCTATCCATAGGGTTTTCAATGGCTAGTTGTTTCGGGAGTGGTTTGTCAGGTCCTTCTCCCTAGTCTGTCTTAGTCTGGAAGCTCAGCTGAAAACCTGTCCACCATGGGTAACCTTGCTCATGTCCGAGGTTACAGTGGCAGAGCTCTCAGCCTCATCGCAACACACAAGCCCCCACAGTGCGGCAAACTGACAGACGTGTGGGGGTCATGCATACTAGGCAAGCAGTAAATGAAAACATGCTTAAACTTTCTAATATGAGGAGTAAGCTTATTTTCAAAAATTAAATAGGCTTTCACATCAGATTGGCAAAAGATTTAATTACGGACTTACAAATGTTACAGAGTGGTTGAGGAAATAGGAATTCTCATGCACTGTTAGAAGGAAAGTAAATGGGTAAAATTGGGAGAGTAATTTGTGTTAACGATACATTATACAGCTTCATTCCTAGGTTGATACATGAAGCTACTGATAATTCTCACTGCTGCATACTATCAACTAAACATGCTATTGTATTACTGATAGGTATTGGGTTACTTTTGGTTTGCATTTATGATTGTAGCCAACACACTTGTCAAGGTTTCTTTTTATACTTATGTGAAATCATCTCTGGCATATAATGAGGAAGCACCCCACCATTTACTGAGGACTTGTGTACCAATTGTTATACATACATTATTTCATTTAAAAGTATAATCGGGCTAGGCATAATGACACACACTTATAATCCTAGCACTCAAGAGGCTAAGGCAGGAGGATTGTGAGTTTGAGGCCAGCCTGGGATACATATCGAGACCTTGTCTCAAAACAAACAAACAAAAATAAATAAATAGATAAACAGATAATTAAAATGTAATTGGTATGTTTTCTAAAAGGTAGTTTTTTCATCACAGCCAAAAATCACTGGATAGAATATGCAAGTTTCATTTTAGCCACTAGGGGGCAACTTAAGTTAACATTATTTTACAGCCAAATTCTGTAACTACAAGATGGAATGCAAAAAGAGCCTGGGGCCCCACTGTGCAAACCAATCATTTCAGAGACAGCAAGTAGTGGAAGACGCCCGGTTAGTTGGTGACAGAAACTGCTCTGGAACACCGTTCTGAATTTAAAAAATAGTAATAATAATCTTAGAATGAGGTTCGATACAGAAGCTGGGAGCTACTTCCAGTTCTAACAAAAATCAATCCTAAACCAAGGGTGTTAGTTCTAACGTGAATTAATTCTAAACCAAGGATTTTTCTAAAATATTGCAAATTTCACATCCACACATGCTTTTGGTTTTTCTCTTTTACAAACGAATCTCAGTTTCAGAGACTGTTACTATCAGTATGCTTTTTCTCCGCTTTGGTGAAAATCAAAAAAAAAAAGTACTGGTTGCTGCAAAGGCCTACATCAAATGGCCTCACTGTTCTTGAAGATGAGCACTCAGAATTGCAAGCTCTAGAGAGCCGTCCCAAGATGAAATCATCATGCCAGTGGGGCAGGGAGTAGAGCTCAGTGGTAGAGCACTTGCCTAACGTACACAGGACCCTGGGTTCCTCCCCAAGCCCAGGAAAAAAAAATCCAACAGGAGGTGTCTCCCAACTGCATGGTAATACCATGTTAGTAACAGGTGCCAGTCTGCTTGGTACTGTCATTGTTATCCCTGGGCATATGGGTAACATAGGCAGTCTCATGCACTCATAGGAGAGTCCCAGATAGCCAATACTCCTGTACTTTTAGTTCAGAGCCCAATACTTCCAGTAGTAGCAATTCACTTCCCCTGTACCCAGAATCATGTGACTGTCCATTTGGAAAGAGCAAGACAAAGAATTGAGCACTCTTCTAGAGTAGTTTGGAAAATACTATGCAAATTCTCTCTTCCAAAATATCGCCTTCCTCCCAACCCCACTTCACATTTTGCTATTAAAAATTTATTCTTGAAGCCAGGCATTATGATGCACACCTGCAATCCCAGCACCTCGGTAGGAGAAGGCAGGAGGATCACAAGTTCAAGACCAGAGACAGTCTGCATAATTTAGCAAGACCCTGTCTCAAAAGGCTAAAAAAAAATGGGCTGAGGATGCAGCTCAGTGGTACAGCACTTGCAAAGCATGCAAGCGTGAGGCCCTGGTTCAACTCCAAGTACCACAAAAAAAAAATATATATATATATATGTATATATATATATATATATATATATATATATATATATATATATATATATACATATATATATATATATATATACTTGAGATCAGAAAGACTTTCAAGGCTCTAGAGTCCCGTAGATGCCATCGAGTCTGATTCAACTCATATAGACCTTAAGCACAGCAGAATAAAACATTACCCAGAACTGTGCCATGCACACAATCTTATGTTTGAGCCCACTGTTGCAGCCATTGTGTTTCTTCTCATTTTCAGTCATGCTACATCAGCAAAAGGAGGTCCTAGGGGCTTTGCTGCATTCCCATCATTAAGACTGACTCTACTTTGACGGGGGTGGGGTTTAGCTCAATGGGCTAAATGCTACTCCGCCTTCTCTGAGAACCCAGGTTCTATCCTAAGCACCACACACACACACCAAAAAAAAAAAAAAAAAAAAAACAGGAAAAGGGCTTGGCCATCCACTCCCATGGCAACCTCAGAAACAATCAGCCGTTGAAAACCCTGTGAGGGTCACAATGAGTTGGACCCAACTCAATGACATCTAACAACAACTACTTTGAGGAGACAACTCTTTCCCTGTCATTCCTTGAATACCTTCCTGCATGGAAGGCCCATTTTCTGGCACTACATCTGGCAGTATTTCTCTGCTATTTATAGGGTTTTCAATGACTAATTGTTTTGGGAGTGGGCTGCCAGGTCTTTTCCCCAGTCTGTCTTGGTCTGGAAGCTCAGCTGAAGCCTGCCCACCATGGGTGGTCCTGCTGATATCTGAGATACTGGTGGTATAGCTTTCAGCATCAGGGCAATACACAAGCCCCACAGCATGACAAGGTGACAGACACGTGCCAGTAGTAGGGGCCATTAGCAGTTAGATTATTATCAAATTTGATTTGAAGACCTGCCAGAAAGGGAGAGGACGACACCCTGGTCTGAGGCCAAAACACCAACAAGGAGAACAGCTCAGCAAAGTTGAAGTGAGAACGTGCCCAGTGCTGAGTTGCCTACCACATGGATTTGCCCAAAGGAAAACCACTGTCCAAAAAAGGCAAATCTGCTTGTGATTCAGCTATACATGTGAAAACAAGAATCCATTGTCAGAGAGCATTAAAGAGGATTTTTAATCTAAGAATTTGCAAGTATTTGAGTTAATTCTCTATTTGCAGTTTCCATAGGACTAATGTTTCTTTCGTCTCCCTCCCCTCTCTTCAGTGGAGGATTTTGCTTTCAATTAACTTAGCTTGTCAAGGGAAAGCTAGAACTCTGGTTTTTTATTCCTGTTACTAAAATTGTGACCAAAGTCCTGAAAACTCTCCCAGTTATCAGAATCTATTGTTAATGCCATCGAGTCAGTATCCAACTCATAGCAACCCTATGTACAAGTGAAACACTATTGTCAGTGCTACTCTGCTATTCATAGGGTTTTCAATGGCAGATTGATTGGGAGTGGGTTCCCAGACCCTTCTTCCAAGCCTACAGCACCTGCTGTTCCCAGGCGGTCTCCCATCCAAGTACTAACCAGGCCCAACCCTGCTTAGCTTCCAAGATCTGATGGGATCAGATGCCACAGGGCTACAGCTGCAGGCTACTTGCCACGTCCTTCTCCCATTTTTGCCATGCTGGGAATCAAACCTGAGACCTCAGAGACTGCAGAGCAGCGCTCTACCAGCTGAGCTAAATCCCAGCCCCATCAGAATCGATAAGCACTTTATAATCGGACAGTCCCCAACCCTTTTTTGGCCTTTGACGCCTGAGATCTTCTGTCTTTTCTTCATGTATTCTCTTATGTCTTATCTCTAACCATGGAGATTACAAAATCACAAAGACCTTTCCTGAACTTTTCATATTGCACATACCTGTAGGCCTAGCCACTGTGTTTAGGAGAAAATAAATATCTATGTGTCTGATTTTGAGAACAAAGGATTGCTGAGGCTAATCACTACTCGTTCATTCATTCTTTCTTTTATTCCTGAAGCAAGAAATTGTTGGGCCCCAGCCATGTCCTGGGCCCTGGGAATACAAAAATCTATTTAGCATCATCCTTAGCTATTTCTACTTCTAGGAGAAGGAAACACTTGGTTGCAACATCCTGTTCCTGGGGACAGGAATGAGAGGTACAGAGATTAGAACTGTCTGAGATAGCGTGAAACCTCCCTGTAAAACCTTTCCCAGTATCCTGCCAGCCACTAGCAGAATGAGAAGTATTGTTACCACAGGTCTCCTCTGGGGCCCGCCAAAGTCAGCCGTAATTTGAGAGTGAGCCAGAACTCTTGGGCTAGCGACCTTGGACACAGCCGAGGGGCAGCACAGAACTGAGGAAGCCCTGGGTGCTGAACCGCACTCTGGATTCTGGAGGATGAAATCAAGCGACCTGCGTCCTTATCTAAAGAGAACAGGCCGAGCCCCTTCCCTTGGCTCCTGGCTTCCACGTCGAAAGGGCCACTTTTGCTGAGGCCTTGTCTTGTTTTGACTAGGACAGGGGTTGAGAAAAGGAGGAGTAAGCTGGTCAGGATACAGTTGGCAGACACTGGACTAAAAGCAGCCCCTTCCCTAAATGGAAGTCTCAGGAGCACACAGAGCTGGGCCTAACACCGGAAAGACCGGAAGCAGGAAGAGGCGCGACCGCCACTCTCTGAAATTTTAAATTCTCTGTTTCTCATGATGCACAAGAGTGGCCAAGGCATCCCAAGTGGGCACATGTGGTCTCAGGTTTTTATCTGTGTCTCCTTGGTATTTAACATGGTGTTCCACACATATCAGGAGGGAGGGAGGGCGGGGAGGGACAGATAAAACTCACAATCTTTGTAGCGTCTGTGTTCTGTCAGTAATCGCCAACTGCAATACAGCCATATGTTTTATATATATGAGGTGTGAGCTGAAGATAGGGTAAATGTCTGAATAAAACTATTCATTACAGTAAAAGACACATTGCCATTAATCCCCCTCAAAACACTGTCCCTGCCTTCAAACACATTTGCCTCACCATTACTGATGTTCTCTGAAGCAGTTCTGGAGTCCTCTTTTGTGAGTATCTTTAGTTGTACTGTTATAGATGCCTTAATGTCCTGAATCAATTCAAGACGTTTACATTTCATGGTCATTTTGACTTTCAGGAAGAGCCAAAAGCTGCCAGGTGACAGATTTGGTGAGTAATGTGGATGAGGAACCCACCGTAATGTTTCGATTTGACAGAAATTGTAACAAGAGCATTGTTCATGATTCATGATTTAGGGCCATTGTAAAACACACTTTCTCTCAAACATGGTCTGTAGCAGTGCCACTGTGGCATCTGATCCCATCAGATCTCAGAAGTTAAGCAGAAGCAGGTCTGGTTAGTACTTGGATGGGAGACCACCTAGGAACAATAGGTGCTCTAGGCTTGGCAGAATGACCCAGCAACCTACTCTCAAAAACTCAGCCATTGAAAACCCTATGAACAGCAGAGAAACACTGACAATAGTGTTTTGCCTATTGTACATAGAGTGGCTTTGAGTCAGATACCGACTGCACGGCACCTAACAGCAACTCAACCATAGTTCACACGTGACTGACTGTACTGCACAAGGTGAAACTTGTCACACTCTGTTACCAAGGTTCAAGGGCATGCTTGCCATTTCCCATGTGAAACACCCTGCCTTTTGGTTGTGGGATTGTACACCACACCAGCATTGGCCATATTTTTTGATCACACCCCCTTCCATATATATAAAGTAGTAATTTTGAGCTTGTGTCACTAGAGGGAGACAGAGGAACATGAGAAAAGCTGCAAGTGCTCTGTGAGTGAAATATTTTACTGATCAGGCAAAATTTGAGATTGGTAGATTCTTCAGCCTTCTCTTCCATTCATGTGTGTTGTTCATGAGGAGAGCGCAAGGGGAGAAGACAGGGTTATGGGGGATGAAAGTGATCAGAGGACATTACATGTATGAATGCAAATGTCATCACGAAACCATTGTTTTGTACAATTAATGTTGTTGTCAGGTGCCATCGAGTCGGGTCCAACTCATAGTGACCCTCATAGGGTTTTCAATGGCTGATTGTTTTGAGAGTAGATTGCCACATCCTTCTCCCATGCAATTAATGTATACTAATAAAATGGAGGGAGAAGGACCCGGCAACCCACTCCCAAAAATCCACCCACCATTGGAAACACTATGAACAGCAGAGAAGCAATGACAATAGTGTTTTGCCTGTTGTACATAGGGTCGCTACGAGTCGGACACCGACTTGACAGCACCTAACAACAACAACAACAATAAAATGGAAAAAAGCTGAAAATGTAGGAAATGATGAGGAAAATGCACATTTATCATAGAGCAATACAGAATTATTGTGTTGAAGTTGGGGGGGGACTCTCAGGTCATGTGGCCAAGGACTCTCGGGAGGCAGGGTGACTCAGCACAGCTTCCTGGCTACAGAATCCTTACCAAGGTATTGGTTCTCTAGGAATCCCAGTCTCTTCATCAGTAAAAGGGTGGCAGCGATCACATCTACTTGCTGGGTAATTGTTTGGAGCATATAAACTGATCAATGAAAAAATCTCTTAAAACCCAGCAAAGAATCATAGCAATATAAACCCAATTCCTATCATTAATCACACATTTGAGACATTAGGTTGTCTACTTAGTTAGATTCTTTTAGTTCTCCAGTGTCTGAGTCCACAAATGGTAAGTTCTAGAAGGGAATTAACTATGGCCATTACTCTTAGCATACAGGATGGTACCTGGCAAATAAGAGATAATTTTTATTGAGTTTTTCAAATGAGTGAGCAAAACACTTAGTAGAAAACATAACTGACCAGCTAAAATGAGCCTTACTTTAAAAAAAACAAAACTGGAAAGAAGCTCTGCTAGTAATTACTCAGGAAACAAGTGAAAAGCAGTACTGCCTGGGCAGAGATGTGGGACACATGGTCACTCTATAGGTATTGTACCTGCTCTACTGGGATTACTACAGGGCATGCTGTCCACAGCCCTAAGTCATTTCATTTCCTAACAATCCCAGTTGATACTGATTTTAATCATATGTAGCACATATTTAGTGACTACCTTACTATGTGTCCCAAGTCTTTCAGAATCTTGGAATACATTGATAACAACAACCGCATAACAAAGGTTTCTGTTCTTTAAGAGTGGGGAATAAAAAAAAAGAGTGGAGAATAAGACAAAGAGTAATAAATAATAAATAAGTAAATGGTAAATGGTTGCTGTTGAATCACGTCCGACTCACAGAGACTCTATGTACAACAGGATGAAACATTCCCCAACACTGTGCCAGGCTTCTGTCCTATTCATAGGGTTTTCGATGGCTGATTGTTTCAGGCTTGAGCACCCAGGTCCTTCTCCCATTTTTCCAGTGCTAGGAATAGAACCCAGGGACTCAGAGTGCACAGAGCAGTGCTCTACCAACTGAGCTAAACCCCAGCCCTACTGGGAATGGGGAATGTTGAGTGAAAAAAGATAGAAAGAGAAATGTCCTGTACATGGCCAACGTCTCCTTCGGGGCACTAACCAAGTCCCCAATCTACCCAGGCAGTGTGGCCTCAGTTCTTGCTTTTCACCTGGACTCTGCTTTCTCTTTCAGTTCTGATGTGCATCTAATTTTGCTACAGATGCAAATGTGTTTCCTCCACAAGTGGAAGAGAAGAGGAGAAAAAAATAGGACAATACTCCCTTGAACGAAACTCCATCTCCCCCCATTTATGCCACACATTTGTCACGCTGATGACTTGATCTGGAATAGAGTTTAAATTTGCACAAGACGCTGGGCCTCTAGGTTGCTTGTGTACCCGGCAGGAACAGCCACAACCCTGCCCCACCTGGAAAACTATTTGCTCATGAGTTTGGGGAAGTGGCCAGACAAGCCCCCCAGACAGGACTAAACAAATGACTGTGAGGGGAAGTGGCAGGCTTCCCGACAGCCCAGATTGCTTGAACTCATGCTGGCATTTCAGCATGTTTGAGCCATTTAAACCACATGATGTCAAACTTCCTCCGTCCCTCCCCCAGGCCTCCCCTGTCCCACTCTGCTGGTTCTTCTAGCTTCTTGTCCTTTCTCATCTCATGACTCTGGCAAAACTCCTGCATACTTATTCACCCTGTCTCAAGACACTCTGTGCCAAAGGAAAAGAAAGGAAAGGGCCAGTGCAGGCTCCCAGGCTTGGGCTCAGCAAGGCTGATGCTACCCCAGCCCCATCCATAGCCCGAGGCCACGCAGGGGCCACAAAGGAAGCTTTAAATTTGAAGTTCAGGGTGCAAGAAAGAGGCTGAGCAGAGATGGAGCATATTGTTAACATTCTGAGGCTGTCCGTCCATGGCTACAGATTCCAGCCACTCGCCTTCACCCCATCTAGTAAGCAGATCACTTACTGAAGGCCTACTGTGCGCAAGACACTGTGCTCAGGATGACTGACTTGTGTGGACACTATAGCATTCACCCAAACCTTTGTCTCTTTAGGTTTCCTTTTTCATATCTGTAAAGGAAAGGAATTTAAGTTTACAATCTATAGAAATTCAGCTCTGAAATCCCGACTAGTTCCTCGCTGGGCTGTGAGCATCCTGAGAGCAGAGGTTGTATCTGATTTGTCATCCGCCTCCTAACATGTAGCACAGGCCATGACATAGAGAAAATGACGGGTCAGAGCCCACTGAACAAATCAAGGTTTTGAAATAAGGCGCTTCCAGAAGGATTCAACAACCAGCCAACGGCTGACTCACACACTCATTACAAATGTATGAGAAAACATGTTGTACAATTTTCCATTTGCTCCACAGCTGGGCCCGTAAAGCTTTTTGACCTCCACAAAAGAATACTGACTGACTTGCACAAACTTTTGAAAATCTAAACATAGCTTCAAAGACACAGTCAAATTATATGACCAACAACTCTGTACTTTGAAAAAACATCATCTTTTGGAGAAGTTGGAGGATTTGCACTTCTTAATTTCAAAACTTACTACAAAGCTACAGCAATCAAGACAGCGTGATACTGGCATAATAATAGACATATGGATCAAGGGAATAGAATAGAGAGTTCATAAATAAGCCCTTACATTTATGGTCACTGATTTTCAACAAAGGTGCCATGAGAATTCAATGGGGGAAGAATAGTCTTTTCAACAAACGATGCTGTGAACCACTGGCTATCCACAATCAAAAGAATAAATTTGGACCCCAACCTCACGCCATGCACAAAAATTAACTCAAAATGGATAACAGGCCTAAATGATTTTTTCTTTACAAAAAAAGCACTATAGAATTCTTAGAAGAAAATAGGAGTAAATCTTTATGAACTTGAGTTACACAAGAATTTCCCAGACATGATACCAAAAAATACAGATGATAAAAGAAAATAATGATAAATTGGACCTCATTAAAATTTAAAGTGTGTGTGCTTCAAATAACATCATGAAGAAAGTAAGGCAATAACCATCAGCCTATGAAAAAATATTTGTAAATCATATATCTGGTCAGGGCCAATATCCAGGATACATAAATGACTCATCCAATTCAACAATAAAAATGACAAAAACCCAAGTTAAAAATAGAGAGTTTCAACAGACATTACTCTAAAGATATACAAATGGCCACTAAGCACATGAAAAGATGTCCATCGTTACCATCATTAGTCATTAGAGCAATGCAAAGAAAATTACAATAAGATGCCACAATCACATGTTGACAAGGATGGGAAGAAATTAGATCCATCCATCATTACTGACAGAAATATAAAACAGGGCAATTGTACTGCTTTTGACAAATAGTTTAGCAGTTAAATGCTAAACGTGCACTTACCATATGAACTAGCAGTTTCTCTCATAGTTATCCTCCCAGGAGAAATGAAAACGTCTGGCCACACAAAAACTTATACACAAAGCTCCATTGCAAATTATTCAGAATAGCCAAAAAGTATAAATAACATCAGCGGTTGTCAAATGATGACTGGGTATACACCAGAACACTATTCATCAATAAAAAGAGATGAAGTACTAATATGTGGTACAATGAGTCTCAAAAACATTAAGCTAAGTGGAAGAAGAAAATGACAAGAGCTCATATTATATGATTTTGTTTATAGGAAATGTTCAGTATAAGCAAATCTATCAAGATAGGAAGAGTGTGAGGAAATAGATGGTAAAATTCTCAAGTGATGCCTCTCCACTATTCTTACTCTAACACAATCAGCACTTGATTTTGAGGAAAGAGATTACAAAATTGCCCTGCTTCCTGGCAGCAGTTTGGGTTTTATGCCTCTTCCTATGTTTGCAACTGTAACTTGCTCTTTTCCAAATCTGTTGTTGGCCTAAGTTTATTGAATTCAGCAGATTGCCCAGTATGCAGTCCAGTTTCAGCAGTTTGGTGCGTGGACGTATGGTGTGTCTCTGAGCAAGCAGATTCCTTCCCCTCGCACAGAGCACTCCCAGTTCCTAACTTGTGCTCGCAGTCAGGGGAAGAAATGGTGCCACTTGTTGAAGCTGAGAGTCAGAAAGCTGTTTATCGAGGGGGCTTTCTGGGCTTTTTAGATGTGTGTTGCCATTCTTCCCCACTACTCAGGAGGTGCGTGGCAGATTAGAAACATGACTGATCCGGGTCAAGGACTCTGGCCATCTATGTTGTGTTGTTTTGTTATAAATCAGCATGCACATTGCAGAGGTAGCACAGCCTGACCCTGGAGACCAGCCCTCCACGCTGCAGACATTGAAAGCCCAGAGCATGTCAGAGTCAGAATCAAGCAGGTTCCCACCGAAAGGACCCTTCGCAGATAAACTGACCAGAATCTGATATTTATAAGCAAATGGAAGCAGCAGCTTTCTTTTCATCTGTCTTCTAAGAAATTATTTCTCCTCACAACTTCCTTAAGTACTATGTACTGATTACCCCATAGAAGACAGTGTGCTTAAGAAAGTTACAAGTGTAGGTGAAAAGCACAGGTCCTACCCTTAAAGATTTTACAGTCTAGATTGGGGCAGGGGCTAGGGGTTAGCTCAGCTGGTAGATTGTTTGATCTGCATACTGTGAGGCCCTGGGTTTGATCCCCAGCACCACAAAAACAGAAGGAGGACCTGGCAGCCCTCTCCTGAAACAATTCCAAAACAATCAGCCTTTGAAAACCATATGAACAGCGGAGAAGCAGTGACATCATGCCTGGCATGTCATAGTGTCCGAGAGTGTTTCATTCTGTCATGCATAGGGTCGCTATGAGTCAGACTCGACTCAATGGCACCTAACAACTAAGAGTAGGACAGACCTAAACACAAATAGATACAGTAAGATGTGGTGCATGCTACAAGTAAAATGTGTTGGGGAAAAGCTGTAGTAGAATAAGGTGCTCTTCAGACCTTAAATTCTGTAAAATTTTCCCTGAAA
Organism: Pedetes capensis; assembly: GCA_007922755.1. NCBI lineage: Eukaryota > Metazoa > Chordata > Mammalia > Rodentia > Pedetidae > Pedetes > Pedetes capensis. Next base: position 22,355 of record VMDO01021706.1, on the reverse strand, counting down.
TAATTGATTCAAGACTTATACTTCCTTCTGCATTTTTAGATTAATAGGTTGCTTTTCTCTGATAAATAATCTAAATCAAGGGTCAACAAGATACAGCCCAGGTATACCAAACTAGCCCATGACTCAGCTCTATAAATAAAGTTTTATTGGAACACAGATACATTCATTTACTTAGATATTGTCCAGGGCTTTTTTTTTTTTTTTTTTTTTTTACAGTACAAGAAAAGTTGAATAGACCATATGCCCTCAAACTGGAAAATATCTACTCTCTGACCCAAAGTTATCCAAAACTTATATACAAAGAATAAAAAACTCAATAGATTTAGCAGCAAAAGTTTCATAAAAAGAAAACTATAAAACTTGATGGAGCCGGGCACGGTGGCGCACGTCTGTAATCCCATCAGCTCGGGAGGCAGATGCAGGAGGATCGCAAGTTCGAGACCAGAGGCAGTCTGTGTAACTTAGCACAACCCTGTCTCAAAAAGTAAAAAAGTGGGCTGGGGGTGCAGCTCAGTGGTCCAGCACTTGCAGAGCATGCAGGGGCAAGGTCCTGGGTTCAACCCCCAGTACTGCAAAAGGAAAAAAAAAAAAAACTTGATGGAAGCAACTAAAACAAGTTCTCAATAAATGAAGGGTATTATATAATGAAAAGACAAAAACATAAATATATGCCAAGTCTCCTTACAATTAACATATAAATCCGATATCTTTCCAATTAGTATCTCAAGAGGACTCAGGGTTTTGTTGTTGTTGTTGTTTTTACTTAATTACTTGCTGTTTAATATTAGATAATATCATCTTAACATTTATATGAGAAACAAATGCCTGAGAATAATCCAGAAATAATTTTAAGAGCTAGAAGGGGACTTGCTTTGGTAGGTATCAAAAAATAGTTTCAAGCTACTATAATAAAATCAACATGACATTGAAAAGGTAGATTAATAGACACAGAATCTAAAGCTAGAGCCCAGTGTATTAATAGATTTAAAAAAAAACAAAAAAACAAAAAAGTGAAACCAAGCACAGTGGCTCATGTCTACAATCCCGGCAACTCAGGGGATGGAGTCAGGAGGATCGCTAGCTTGAGGCCAGAGGCAGCCTGCATAACTTGGTGAGACCCTGTCTCAAAATAAAACATAAAAAAGGGCCAACAGTACAACCCAGCAGTAGAGCTCTTGCAAAATGTATGTGTGAGACCCTGGACAGAACTCCCAAATATTGCAGAGAGAGGCAGGGAGGAAGGAAGGAAAGGAGGAGGAAGAGAAAAATGAAAAAAGAAAAGAAAAAAAGGTAGTGTTTCTATTTTGTGGGGGGAAAGATTACTTAATACCGTTAGCAAAAATTTCAATAAAGCAGGTAGATTTAACAGATGCATCTATTTTTATTCCTAACCCTGCCCCCAAATTCTCTAAAACAATAGCAAAATGACCTTTTTAAAAAAAGCACAAACCCTAAAGAATAGGGAAGACAGGAGAATTTTTTTAGAAGATGGAAACCAGAGAGTAGATAAAGATCAAGCCAGAATTAGAGAAAGCCTAGAACCAAGCTAGCTGGGATTTAGCTCAGTTGGTAGAGCGCTGTGCTGCAGTCTCTGAGGTCCTGAGTTCAATTCCCAGCACCGCAAAAATGGGAGAAGGACCTGGCAATCCATTCCCAAGGCAACCCCGAAACAGCCATTGAAAACCCAATGAGTGTCGCCATGAGTTGGATATTGGCTCAACGGCACCTAACAACAACAAAGAACCAAGCTGACAGAGATTTCAGATTCTCTCAGAGACTCAGAGATCTCATATATCTCGATTTTAAAAAGTGAAGATTAAGGAAGGGGTAAAATAGACCATTTGCTGACAGTGTAAGAAAGGGCCCCACATGTCCCTTCTCCGCTCCCCAGCAGCTGGGCTGCTAATTCTTCCTACTTTTGCAAAAGAAAAGTTTATATTCAAAAGAGGATAGAACCGAGAATTTGGAGTGCCATTAGTAACAGGTACATAGAAAACCAAGAAAATGAAATATTAAGGTGGTGGGGGGAGTGTTTTGGTTTTTATGGTGCTGGTGATGGAACCCAGGGCCTCAAACATGCTAGGCAAGTGTCCTACCACTGAGCTACACTCACCCTCCCAAGTTTGGTTTAACTCCAGGAAAAAAAAAAAAAAGTATGTCATAAAAGAAAAATACACAAGATTTAACATTAAGGGAAGGCTATATGTGAAATCTCTGTGCTCTTTTGCCACTTTCTATATGTCCAAAATAATTTCAATAATAAAAGTAATTCTAGGATGTGAATAGACTATCTCTAAAACGACCTTCAATAACTCCCACTAAGTGATCCACATCAATCCATTCCCTTGTGTTACCCCTCCCCTTACATGTGGACAGGACCTGTGACTTGTTTCTAACCACTAGAATAGGACAAGATGACAGAACACATGGGGGGTTATTACACAAGATTCCATTTTATTGGACTCTCCCTCTCCTTTCCTGGCTTTGATGACATAAGTGGCCATATGAGGAGGCCCAACATGACAAAGAATTGTGATGTCCCACAGAGTTAAGGGTGGCCTCCATCAGGACCTGGCAAGAAGCTAAAGACCTCAGTCATACAACCACAAGGAGCTGAATTTTGACAACAACCTAAATGAGCTTGGAAACGGGCCTCAGGCGAGACTGCAGCTCTAGCCAACACCTGCACTATTGCTTTGCAAGACACTAAACAGAAAGCACCCTCACACCTCTGTCAGCTTGTCATACATAGGGGCTTAGATGTTGCTGTGATGCTGAAAGCTATTCCACTAGCATGTCAGACACCAGCAGGGCCACCCATAGTGGACAGCTTCAGCTGAGCTTCCAGACTAAGATAGACTAGGCAGAAGGACTCGGCAGCCCACTCCCAAAACAATTAGCCATTGAAAACCCCATTAATAACAGAGAAGCCCTGTCAAATATAGTGTCAGAAAATGAACCCACCAGGTTGGAAGGCATTCAAAAAACCGACTGGGAAGAACTGCCTCCTCAAAGTAGTAACAATAGTAACGACATTAATGATGGAATAAAACCCCCTGGACCGCCTTTTGCTGATGTGACATGACTCAAAATGAGAAGAAATATAGTGGCTGCAACAATGGCTCAAAGATAAAAAGATCATGTGCATGGTAAGTATTTCATTCTGTTGTACATAGGGTAGCAAAGAGGTGGATCTGGCCTGATGGGACTTAACAACAACAACAAAGAGAAGGCACAGCTCTGCTATGGTCAGACTCCTTGACCTGCAGAAACCATGAGATTTAAATGTAAATGGTTTTAAGGAGTTGAATTCATACTAATATTGTTATGCTGCAATAGACAGTATAAATCCCTTGCCTTTAAGCCTGGGGTGGACCTCATGACTCACTTCTAATGAGTAGACTACAGTAGCCCTCTTTTTCCATGGTCTTCTTTTCTGTAGTTCCTACTACCTGTGGTCAACCGTGGTCCAAAAATATTAAATGTAAAATTCCAGAAATAGACAATTCATAAATTTCAAATTACGTGCTATTCTGAGCATTGTGAGGAAATCTTGCCCCATCCTACTCTGTCCTGCACGGGACATGAATCATCCCTTTGTCTAGTGTATCCAGGATGTATACGCTACTCATCCAACGCTCTCATGGTTAGATGATCCAAGATAACCCAAAACAGATAATCATGTAGACGTCACTCAGTTCATGCTAGGTAAATGAGTGGACTACTGACCAGAGCATACTTTCCACCACAGAGGCCAGGAAAGAGCCATAGTATATGAGGCTGAAAGAGAAGGCAAAGAAGAATGCCCTTGGCCAAGAAGCCACCTCAGTCCTTGTGAGGGAAGTGGCTGTTTAGCTCAGCATCAAGCCCCATAGGGGAGCACCAGGTGGCACCAGGCTGATGGTCAAAAAGGGCAGAGAAGAGTCCAGGACCAGAACCCAAGAGAGATCACATTCATCATGGGCCAGTAGTAAGCTCAGTGGAAGCAGCATGGAGGAAGAAGCAGTCACTGAACAGTTCTTCCATTGCCCTAAACTAACAACAACAACCAGGATGATGGGGGGAGCAGGTGCCAGTGAGAGATACAAAGGGAAGAAGGGGCCTCTAGAGCGACTTCTACTTCAGTGGCGCTGTGGACCAAAGCCAGGTAAAGGCAGCCAGGCAGGCAAAGTCTTGTTAATTTGGGCCACTGGGCACCAGGAATGGATTAATCTCTTCTTTGTTGTTTATAAGGTATCTGTCCACTTCATATCATGACAAAAAAACAGTGTGTCATCACCCAAAAGTGATAACCACCATTATGGAGGACACCCAACTAGTCTGGGGTCCATAAAAAATGGTAGCCTTGAACATAATAACTCATTCTGACTCAGATAGGAGGCTCTCCACAGAATAATAGTAGCTGCAGTTGGAGCAACTGAGTTCATTCTAAGTACCAGGTACTTGCTGGGGGTGCTCACCATATATGGGCTACCTCAGCTCTAACTGCAAGAAAGGTCCTTCGTTGTCCTCCTTTGATGGAAGATGGAATTGAGTCTTTTACCCTAACCTCAGTCAGTTTCAGACAGAAGAGGAATTCAAATGGGGGGACAAAGAGACCACGTGGGAGAGGGAAGGAATCCCTAGAGACAGATCACCTGGACTTCAATCCTGGATCAGCCACAGCCTGGTGAGGTGGCTGACGCAGTTCACGTCACCTGTGTACTTTCTGTGTCTCATTTGTAGGGAGAGAATAACAAGCCACTTCAGATTTGTTCCCGGATAAGGTGAGATGAGACAGTCATGGCACTTAGGAGAATATCTCAGGTTCAGCATGAATGCAGACCATCGAGATTAAAACATGGTGCTACCCCTTTAAATCAGGTATGTGTGCATACACACACACTAGCAAGTTACCATGCACCTGATAGGTTCCCCAAATGCTGTCAGACTCATTAACACCACAGTCCACATCATCCTCACTGTGACTAATAATTACCCATGACCAGTTCCAGCAGTACATAAATGGATGCTGTGTACCTTAGAACAGCAACCCAATTAAAATTACCACTCTCTAAAACAACACTAAAAATACAAAAGGCAACACTTACTGGAAATACAACTTATTTTGGCACATCCTTCATAAAGATGAAGCTATGTCCCAATGTCTCCTATCTCGTTGGTACCTTTCATTTTCCCTTAGAAGCATTCAAAACTCATTTAATTATTTGCTCAGAATCTAGGTTGCTTTCACATCATGGACCAGTAGCCCAGAGAGTGATCTGACTCGGTCCCAAATCTCCCCAATAACTGTGATAGATTGGTGGTGTTCTGGAAGTATCATCCACATAGAAATGTAATGCAAGTCACGCTTTTTAAAAGCAAAAAAAAAACCAAAAAGATGACATTAATTTTAATACATTTTATTTAGATCAGTATGTCCAAAATATCATTTATTCAAGATGTGATCAATATTAAAAGTTATTAATGAGATATTTTACCTTATTGTATGTATCAAGTCTTTGAAATCTGGTGTTTATCCTTCCGGTTTATCTCAGTACAGACTAATTGCAGGTCAAGTGCTCCAGAATTACAAGTGACCGATGGTTACCAGGGCACAACTCTAAGGGCCCACAAGGGCAGGGACCTTGTCTGTCATGTTCACTGTTGTCACCTCAAGGCCTTACCCATTCTAGAACATGGTACCTAGATGGCACTTGGTAGGTATGTGTTGGATGGATGGATGGATGGATAGATTTCTGAACGTGTGGTCAATATAAAGCAGTATGCCTCTGATCACACTTCTGAGATTGATCTATATGGATCAGATATCATGGTACGCCAAACTCTCTGATGAACAGACAATAATGCCATTATGTTGTCACTGTGTCTTGGTAATCTACAGCCACACCACCCTGGCATCTGATCCCGTCTGATCTCTAAAGTCAAGCAGGGTTGGGTCTGTTTAGTCCTTGGATGGAAGACCACCTGAGAATACTGAGTATTAATAAGCTAGGAAGAAGGACCAGGTAACTCACTCCCGAAACAATCAGCCACTGAAAACCCTATGAATATCAGAGAAGCGCTCATGTAGTGCCGGGCAGGGCACAATGTCAGGAAGTGTTTCATCGTGTTGTACATAGAGTCTCTGAGTTGGACATAGGGTCTGTATGAATTGGACCTGACTGGATGGCACCTAACAAAAACAAAGTTATGGTCATCTAAAGAAAAGGTCACACACTTCAGTACAAGCAATAAAAATGTTTACCAAGAATGTGTTCTATAGTGACACTGGAATCTTTTCCACATATGCAGCGAGTTCCTATGGTTAACAGCTTGGGAAAGGGTTGGGTTCTGGCAGAATAAGAGGAAGCAGACAGAAGTACTGTTTGAACCTTCTAGAACCTAGATTCTCATATCTCTACCGTAAACCAGCTGGGGCCAGCAGACCCCTCCATTTCCCCCTCTGCACCTCAGTTTTCTCATCCATGGAGCCTGTCTTTCAAGGGAAGTCTTAGGAGGAAGTTCCATACATATAACAGAGACAAGCAAGTGGTGGGGACAGCTAGAGGTTCTAGAAGCCTCGGAGTTCCAGGGGGGCCACACTTAGAGACTACTTAATTAAGGTTTCTCTCCTACTGAACCCCTGTGGCTCTGTCCTGCGATGCTCTAGGCCCCCTGCCCAGAGCTCTGTGTATTTTACATTAGAGGCAGCAGTTGGGAAAGGAGTCCTACATCACAGACAAGATTAGACCTCCTCTTGGAGTAAGAGGTGGCAGGGACTGGCTCTGAGCCCACTCCCTGGCTTGAATCCTAACCTATGACCCTCCAGCTGTGCAACCATAGGCAAATTCCTTCAGCTTTTTGCATCTCAGTTTCCTCATCTGCAAATCTTCATTTGGTTATCGTGGTGGCTAAAGCCAATAATCCACATAAAGTCCCCAGAGAAGGTCTGGTCCAGGGTAGGCACTTGGCAAGTGTGAGCAGTTTTGTCACCCTTTGGCATCCTCCAAGAACCCACATCAGCTCTTCCTTCCCACCACTGCAAACCAGAACGTGGGTCCGAGGCGATCACTGGGGCATCTCAGTTAACCAGTTTCCTTGGCCTTCACTTCCTCTTTCCTTCATCCTCCTTTTTCCACCTTCCAATGCCTGATCTTTTCTAATTTGTCTTTCCTGCTTTGCTTCACAGTTTGGGAACAATATCTCATTCACAAACCAGAGGAGTCCTCAAAGCCACCTGCATCCTGCCATTTTCCTTAAGACAGCCAGCTCAACTCTCCAGGGAGTGGAAGTTGTCCGTTCATTTGCTATTATACTCTTGAGAAAAAGAACAGGTGGAATTCTCACCTGTGTGTTTGTTCTCCTCTATGTGACAACACACCTTATCCATCACTTGGATCACTGTCCAAGGGTCTAAATGGTAGGAATCGGGATTGAGCTACATCCTGGAAAGCAGCCAAGAGGGAGCTCGTGGAGAGGCTCACATAGCTAAAGATAAACCTTTCCAGCCAGGTAGGCCATTTATGAACACGGAACATCCATCTCCTCAGTTTCATTGCAATTTCTGCTGAACAAGCTGTACTCATCTCCTTCTAGCTAGCCTCACCTCCCCACAAACTTGAATTTAGGACCAGCAACCCATGAAGTCACGTGACTCAGTATAAAATATTCACCCAATAATTGGCTAAGTCAATAGCTTGGCTTCTTGTGCCATTTGCTGTGCAGGTTCAGAAATAATTGGCTCATGAGGAAGAAGAGGAGGACAAAGCAAACACATGGAGAGAAGCAGATATGCCACAGTAAAGCAAACCAGGATATTCACTTCCCAGTGTCACTTCCAATGTCTAGCAGCAGATTCCATTCAGAAGAGAAATCAAGTGTGACGTGCGCACCATTTCCCAATTACACTCAAAACCTCGTACAACTCTACTGGTAATCCTCACATGCCTGGGCTCCTGAGAAGACAAAACCTGAGCCTGTCGTAAGCGCTGATGCTTCATGGGGAGGTGGGTGCAAACCCAGGGCTGCAAGAGTAAGGGAGGAAGGACAGGAGGTAGGAATGGGGAAAGGCAGATACAAGGTGTGTGCTGCCCAGCTGTCCACAGCCTCAAAAGAAGACAGTTCAGTCACACGGGACCCTGTAGGGCAGGTCAAATGGCATTAGTATATGTAGGGCAGTTTGTAGGTAGGGACAGGAAAAAGGTGGGGAGGGAAGGAATAGGAATTTGCCATGCTCCCCACTGTCTGTTTTGCTGATCAAAGCTCACCACATAGGGAAGCAAGCCACACAGCCCCATATGTTCACTTCTGGTAGTCTTTTTCTGTTTGTTTTTTTAATACTGGGGGTTGAACCCAGGGCCTCGTGTGTGCATGCTTTGCAAGTGCTGTACCACGGAGCTGAATCTCCAGACCATTTATTTACTTTTTGAGACAGGGTCTCTCTAAATTATGCAGACTGCCTCTGGTCTCGAACTTGCGATCCTCCCGCCTCCACCTCCCCAGTTGCTGGGATTATAGGTGTGTGCCACTGCACTGCCTGGCTTCACTCAGGTAGTCTTAATCCCAAGAGATGTTAGCTCAGCTGCACTTCCAGGCTGAGTCCCTAGGGCCTCCAGGTGGCAGCTGGGAGCTCAGGCCCCACACCTCACAGTGTGGCACCTCCTCTGAGTCTGTGTGTGGTGGGAGCAGCCAAGATCACCCTGAGCACATCACATTGGGACTAGGGATTGTATAACAGTTGCTGTGGTTCCCAGAGCAAAGCCACAGCCCAGAGTGGTAGGCAGCTGGAACCAAGTGTAAATGGGGAGGCCCTTGCACACATTTTGCACAATATGCCCCTTTCTAGCAAAGTGATCTGAATTGTATGTATTTACAGTTAAAAAAAAATAAAAAGCTTAACTCAAGAAAATGGGCTGGGATTTAGCTCAGTTGGTAGAGCCCTGCGCTACAGTAAAATGGGAGAAGGGCCTGTCAATCCACTCCCGGGGCAATCCCGAAACAGTCAGCCATTGAAAACCTTATGAGGGTCACTATGAGTCGGATACCGACTCGATGGCACCTAACAACAACAACAACTCAAGAAACATTTTCAACACAAGGAATAAATTTGAATTTGCAATAATAATTGTCTCTTCTCCTGATCACAGAGCAAAACAAAAATAAAGCCTAACTCAAAATTTATACTTAGTTATTCTCACCCTCATTTAATTCTTTAAGTCCCAGTGTCAACTATAATCACTTCCAAAATCAGCTCACATTGAAGATTATCATCATTTTGTACATTCCAGCTTCAAGTTGTCTTAACAAAGTACCCCCCAAAACCATGAAGACATCCCTGAGCCCAACATTTCCATATCCAAAGACTGCATATTCTATTCAGGGACAAAACATTCTCAGGCTATTTGCCCAATAATGTTACCAAGAAAATACGATCATTGTACTAAAGTATATCAGAGGCAGGTAATTCTATAGGCTTCTTTTCAAAGTCTTACATTCTTGTAAAGGAGGGCTAGGGATGCAGCTCAGTGATAGAGTACTTGCCTAGCATGTACCAAGGCCCTGGGTTTGATCCCCAGAATCACCAAAGAAAAAATAACAATTCCCATTGGGGGATGCTATAGATTGGATCTGAAATGCCCTCCAAAGTCCCAGAGTTAGAGGCTTTGCTCCCGGGTCTATGGCGTTGTTGTTGTTGTTGTTGTTGTTGTTGTTGTTGTTGTTGTTGTTGTTGTTAGGTGCCATTGAGTCCTGTCCAACTCATAGTGACCCCCATAGGGTTTTCAATGGCTGTTTCAGGATTGCCTCGGGAGTGGATTGCCACGTCCTTCTCCCATTTTTGTGGTCCTGGGAATCAAACCTGGGACCTCAGAGACTGCAGAGTTGCACTCTACCAATTTAGCTAAATCCCAGCCCCATGGCACTATTGTGAGGTGGTATAACCCTTAGGAGATGGAGCCTAGTGGGGGTGGGGGTCTTAAGTCATTGGGAGTGTGCCCTCGAAGGAACTGTGGGTCTCTGGTTTCTTCCTCTTCCTTTCACTTCCAGTCATGAGGCTTCAGCTTCCTGCACCACATCTCTCACCACAGACCTCAAAGCAGCAGACCAACCGAACATGAACTGAAACCTCCAAAACCGTGAGCAAAATAAACCCTTTCTCTGTATAAGCTGACTGCTTCAGGTATTTGCTACAGTAACAGAAGACAGAATGACAGAAGGGATGTTTATGAAAACTATGTAATACTTTTCTCCTTGGAATACTTCAAAGTACACAGCCAGAGGAGAGGAGAAAGAGAAAGAAAAAGAGAAAGAGAAAGAGAGGTGTGACCCCCATCTATTCTTGCTGACAAAGAGTAGCGCATTCAGTCCAACTCTGGTGCACACCTGTAATGCCAGTGACTGGAAGGGACAGGGGGCTGAGTTCAAGGCCAGAGGCAGCCTGTGCAACTTGGTGAGACTCCATCTCAAAAGATAAAAAAGGAGCTGAGGATGTGGCTCAGGGATAGAGTGCTTGCCTAGCATGTGTGAGGCCCTGGGTTCAACCCCCAGAGCAGCACATTCTAACGAGGCCACAGATCTTTCGGCTGTCACAAAGGGCTGCTGAGGTCCTTGTGATTCCAATGATTCTCACAAGGCCATGTGATTAGCAGCTGTAAGTCTGACCTCCTGGACTGGCTCCCCACAGTCCCCTAGGCTGCCTTCCTGCTGGGTATCAGGTTGTCTGTGAACAGGCAGAGTGGCTCCTACTGGAACCCTGCAGGAGGCCTCCGACACTGGGCTGCTCCCTCAAAAGCATATGCACTGCGCAGAGACCATGTTTTCTTCACCCATTTGTCCATAGATGATGTGGTTGATTCCACAGTCTGGCTGTTGTGAATGAAGTACTGCAATAAACAGGAAGGAACAGATGTCTTTTGGACATGCTGATATCTTTTCCTTTGCATATATACCCAGTAGTGAGACTACTGGTTTGTATAGTAGTTATGTTGTTATTCCTAGTTGAGTTTTTGGGGTTTTGTTTTTGTTTTGTGATTACTTGTGTCACCAGTGGCACAGCAAAGAGTGCAGCCCAGTGTGTTCACCTAGCCTGAGGAGTTGCCCTAGCGTGGACCTCCACTCAGGTTAAGCCAGGTCCTTGGCTTCATCACAGAAAAGAATTTCAGGAGGAGTCAGAGAGTGAAACCAAGTTACAGTGTTTATTAGGTCCATACTTTATAACGCATGAGCCTAGAAAGGCCTGTCACAGACTGGGGATGTGCCAAAAAGATATAAAGAAGAAGTGCCATTATTTAGGTTTTTCTCCATTGGATGAACTTCCCTTTAGTAAAATGAGATTATATATTATATAGGTTTAAGAAAAGAATCACAAGGGAGTTGTCTGGGTGGGTTTCAAAGAAGCACAGAATTATAGAGGGGAAGCCAAAACTCAAAGGTTATACACATTTTGACCCCTAGCGTGGCTTATTGCTATTTTAGCATTTTTCATTATTTAAAATGTCTCTCAAAAATAACATGTCTGCAGGCGGTCCTCTTGGGAGTTGAGTCAAAGTTCTAGATTCTCAGCTGGTGAGGTTCAAACCAGATCCTGGATTGAAAGCTCTTTTCCTCTCCATTTCTCCCCCAAATGTCCCTATCTTTCTATCCTGCCTCACTTGGGGGTCGAATCCAAGGCCTCACACTTACTTTTGCAAGTGTTCTACCACTGGGCTGCACCCCCAGCCCATTTTAAATTTTTTATTTGAGACATTGTTGCCCAGGCTGCCTCTGGCCTTGAACTCTTGATCCTACTGCCTCAGCCTCCTGAGTGGCTTGGATTAGAGGCATGCACCACCGCACTCAGTGTCCCAGTTTACTTTGAAAAGCACGCAATCTTGTTATTTGTGACAACAAGGATGGACCTGGAGGACATTATGTGAAGTGAAATAAGGCAGCTACAGGAGATCAAGCACTGCGTGATCTCACTCATAAATAGAATCTTTAAAAGTCTGATCTTGTAGAAGGTGAGAATAGAATAGTGGCTACCAAGGACTGGGGAGAAGAGGAGGGAAGGGCATGATGGGGTGGGGGGGCCCATCAACACATACATAAGACAGATATGAGAGATTAGTCCTGGTGTTCTACGGCAAGCAGGTGACTCTAACAATAAAATATTATATATCTTCACAAAGAAAGGAATTTGTACTCACCATAAAGAAGTAATAGAAGTTTAAGGTATTGGATATGCTAATTAGCCTGAGTTGATCACTCATTGCTTTAGGCGCCCTCAACCCTATGTACAGCAACCCTATGTACAACAGAACAAAACACTCCCTGACACTGTGCCAAGCCCAGCACTATGGCAGTGCTTCTCTGCTAATCATAGGGTTTTCGATGGCTGTTTTCAAGAGTGGGCTGCTGGGTTCTTCTCCCTAGCCTACAGCACCCAGTATTCCTTCTCCCATTTTTGTGGTGCTAAGATTGAACCCAGGGCCTCAGAGCACACAAAACAAACACTCTACCAACTGAGCTAAACCCCAGCCGTGGGTCTGCCCACTGTGTATATGAGCCATCACATTGTAACTCACAAACATGGGCAAGCACTATGTGTCAATCAAAATTCTTTTTAAATTAAAAAAAATGTATATACTGAGAGTTCATCTTGAAACATCTGCAGTTCTGCTTATTTAGTCCATCATCTCAATATAGAAAAACAGAGTAACCAAAAAAGAATCAAAGATCGAAAAAGACAGGAGCCAAAACATTGGGCTGAGTGGACCAGAAGGCTCGTGAGCTGTGTGGGAAGAATGTGACATGCACTTCGCAGAGCACATGCAAATGTAGCCCATCCCACCTCTTTGATGCAAGAGTTGCCCGTGAACGTCAGAACGCTAAATCTGAAAGGGGATGAAGCATCACATCCTTTCAACATCCCACTTGTAAAATGTAGAGTAGGTGGTTTGGTGAGTGCAGTGTTGTTTACTTCTGTGTAAGATTATGCTAATTTTAGTAAATACTAAATATACTCCATGGCAATACCATCCTTGCATCGGATCCCATCTGATCTCTAAAGCTAAGCAGGGTTGGGCCTGGTTAGTACTTGAATGGGAGACCGCCTGGGAACACCAGGTGTGGTAGGCTTGGGAGAAGGACCTGGCAACCCACTCCAGAAACAACTGGCCATTGGAAACCCATTGGAAATGAATAGCAGAAAAGCACTGACAATAGTGCTGGGCATCATGTGGATTAAGGCAAGATGGCTAACAACTGAAACGCAGAGTGATACTTATTACAGCAGAAGTATCACAGACCGGAAATCAGAGGACCTAAGGTGGAGTCTCATCTCTACCACATCCTCTCTGTGCAAGCAAAGTTCTATTTCCTTAAATGTAGAATAACGGACAGATCGCATGACCTCACTGTTCAGTCCCAGCTCTGAAATTCTAGTCTATAGATCTATGTGGTCTTCCCTCAACATAAATTGACATCATTTCTGGTAGCCAAAGGCAATATTTACAAAAATTAATCATAGTTTCACGCACCCCTACCGACAATGCTCCTTCTAAAATAAATGCATTCTGACCCAGTAACTCATGTATTAATAGGCTCTGTAAACACCATTTTCCATACTCTTTCTATAGGTTAACGATGTAATGAAGAAACAGTGCATACGAATCAATGAAGAATGTGTTACTCCATTTAATGCATCAAGGGAATGGCCATAAGTTCAAGTGAGGAAAATTTTCCATCACACTTCACAATGGAAAGTTTCTGAGGGACTCTGTCTCCTCCTTTTTCCTACAACTCGAGAGGGACGTGGAAAGTTTAGGGTCCAAAAGGTGATGGCACACAAAGGTCAACCGTGGCAAAGAGACTTGAACTGAAGAGTAAAACAAGATGAGAAAAAGGGTAGAGAGTGGTTAGTGACATCTCTACGTATATAAAAGGTCAGCCCTGCCAGACAGCTGACCTGTTGTTCTGTCTATGCAGATGAAGAGGTTTGCTATAGTTCTAGAATCTAGAATCTCCTGGGCAGCTGTAAAATGCAGGCACTCAGACCCTAGACATTCTGAACTGGTTAGTCTGATGGGAAGGTAATGGCCACAAGTAAGCAGCTGTGGTTCATCAGCTGAGTGTGTGGCCGGGTCTCCCACACACCCTTCATCACATACTTCACCCCATCTGAGAACCAACCTGGTCCCGAGAGTCAGGCAGATATTGCAGAAAGAAAGGGCTGCCCAAGGGTCTCCTGCTGTCCTCCGATGAGCCCAGCATGTCAGTAGCTCTCAGGTGACCCCCAGGGCAAAGAAGATGCATCACCCTATTGCTGAGAGATCCAACACCCCTATTCTCTAGGAAGCCTGTAGCCTTACCACTGTGGCGTCCAATCCCTTCAGATCTCGGAAGCTGAGCAGGGTCAGGCCTAGTTAGTACTTGGATGGGAGACCTCCTGGGAACACCAGGTGCTGTAGGCTTGGGAGAAGGACCTGGCAACCCACTCCCAAAATACAATCAGCCATGGAAAACCCTGTGAATAGCAGAGAAGCACTGGCAATAGTGTTTCACCTATTGTATGTAGGGTCGCTATGAGTCGGACACTGACTTATTGGGACCTAACCAACAACAATTCTGTAAGAAAATCATGGGTGAGAGTTCTACCTCTTGGTTCTCTTTCCTTAGCTCCATTCCTCAGCTTTCCAGTCTCAGAGGAGCCTGGATTTCAGCTGCCCTGCAGACTGGAAACTCCTTGAAGGAAGACTGACTCATCCTCCTGCTGCTGGGAGTCCGGCACAGAGCAAGGCCTCCTGTGAATGTTTCATCCACTCTCTGTGTGGAGAAACGAAGCCCTCAGGAGGCAGGGGTCAGGAAATGAGAAAGGCAGAGCTGTGACTTAACCGCCCTCTCCAACCTGAGAGCCCCAGGTCTCCATCCTCATCGCCAGAGAACCTTCGCTGGCGATGAAAGGCAATTTCATCTTTCTCGGAGGAAAAAGTCCCTTCCTACCTAGACTCCAAATTCTAAACACACCTCTCCTTTCCTGCATTCTCACGGAGGCAGGCCATTCCATGCAGGAGGACTGATCAGCCCATGCACTCCTCCCCCATACACCTGCGCATCACAGCCACCACTTTGCCCTCAGCGTCCTAAGGCACCTGTCAGCCCCGAGTGCCCTCCACACTCCAGCCATTCCTTAGTGACGGAGAAGCAATGTGACAAACTAGCTCCTTCAAAGCCACACATTGCCCAATACCAAATGTTGTTGTTGTTGTTGTTAGGTGCTGTCAAGTCAGTGTCTGACTCATAGCAACCCTTTGTACAAAAGGCGAAACACTACTGTCAGTGCTTCTCTGTTATTCTTATGGTTTTAAGTGGCTGATTGTTTTTTGGAAATGGGTTGCCAGGTCCTTCTCCCAAGCCTACAGCACCTGATGTTCCCAGGCGGTCTCCCATCCAAGTACCAACCAGGCCCCACCCTGCTTATCTTCCAAGATCTGAAGGGATCGGAAGCCACAGTGGTAGGGCTGTAAGCTAAATAGCAAATAGACTGTCTCAACTCCTGGAGTAGTTTGAGTACTTACCAAAAGGGGAAGAGCTTGCCCAGGCATCTGCTGGGCTCCTCTACATAAATCTCTTAGTGGAGAAGACAGCTAGCTAGATCAAAACAAAGAGGACCTCAAATCCAAAGCCTCCATGGATCCAAAGCTCCTACGCCAGGCTAATCATTCCTGAGATGATATCTACATAGACAGGCACTATTCTGAGTTGACATTAGGGTATTTCTTTTAATTTGGCTACCTGACAAAATAGCAAAGATGCGCTGAAATTGTTTAATGACGACACTTTGCAACCCAGAGCAAGGTCTGAAGCCACACGACAGAGGTGTCATGTGTCGATGAGAAGAAGCCAGTTGGGGGTGTTCCCAGCAGGGTGTGGGACCTAAGACACAGTGGCATGGCACCGGGCATCTGAAAGGGCCTGTGGAGGCCCTGGAAGCTGGCCTTGACGGGCACAGGAGCAAACTTGGTTAACTCTCGCAACCGTTCCCAGGCAGGCTCTCTCCCATGGTTACATCTTGACTCCCCACAAGGATCTTGAAGCCCTGGAGAATGAATGGGTTTTGTTTGGCTTCTCTGATACGCATCTCAATTCAAGTCCTTCTGCCTGGGTGACTCAGAGGCAGGAAAGCCTCCAGCTCCACACCAGCTGGTACTTTTCCATGCCTGCCCCTGAATTACATAACACAGCACAGTTTTAGAAACTTGCTTCTAGTTGCAGACACTTCTAAGGTAAAATTTTAGCTTGCCAGCCCTCATACTCTCAACTTCTCAAGAGAGAAGATGCAAGTGTTTTTGAACTTTAGACAGTAGAAGTGGGAGGATAATATATTCTTATTATATGTAAAGGAATAAAGAGTTTCATACAATCGTCTCAAAAGATCTTATGCCTTGTTTATATAGGAACAGGAGAGAAGAATAAAAAATGGCTGCTTTATTTTGTTGCACCTGAGAAAGTTCCTATGTTGGGATACTGTAAGTGTAATGTCAAAGGTGGGAGTAGCATAATAGCTAAATTCATACTAACATGTAGATGACTAATACAGCATCCAGAAAAGTTTTCTCTAGCAAGGAAGCTTAACAGGGACAGCTCAGGAGAACAGGGCTCCTGAAATAAACAGAGGCTAAAGCAAGAGGGGGGCTGGGATTTAGCTCAATTGGTAGAGCACCACACTGCAGTCTCTGAGGTCCTGAGTTCGATTCCCAGCACCACAAAAATGGGAGAAGGACATGGCAATTTACTCCCGAGGCAATCCAGAAATAATCAGCCATTGAAAATCCTATGAGGATCACTGAGTCAGACTTGACTCGACAACACCTAACAACAACAACAACAACAACAATAACAAAGCAAGAGGAGAGAAGTGTGTTCACAGAGATAGGGGGAAATGAGATCAAAGTAAAAAATAAAACTGAGGCAAAGACTGTTTTGATGACTGTCAAGTTCATATTGCAATATAACCAATGGCAAGAACTAGATTCCAGTCGTTTCTACCTCACTTCTTAGAATGTCCAGCCTCACCCTCTCTGAACCACTCATCCAAAGCAGCCTGTTGTCCCCAGTGACCAAGTTTGACCAATTCCTTTCCTATCTAAGTGCTCTGGAAGCAAAAAAGCAACCACTGATGCCAACATGTCTTGCTCAGTGGAGCATCAGCAAAGCCACCTGCACAGTAAAATATGTCTTGCTTTGAAGTCTCCTTAGCCACCAAAGATCACGAAACCTTAGTCATGGCGCAAAACACTGGGCCAGAGCCAAGCGGGAATCAAAAGCAGCAAAGGGCAGAGCTGGAGAAAATGAGCTGCAGCTGCTCAGTCGTTCTCTAACACAGTCATGTCTGTTTTTCTTCTGTCTCGGGCCCACACTCACCGGCATTGTGTGTGCACTCCATTCCCAAGTGCCTTCGAATTAAACACACCACCTTCAGCGGCACATCAGGGAGACAGTGTCATAAACTATGCCAAACAGCTTACCTCTGGCCTGATAGAGTTTTAAGCACCTGATTTTTGTACCAAGTGGTCATCCCACTGCCTATATAATCATTCTTTGTACCAAAGGGTACAAAGAGTCAATCTCCGCTGTAGCTGCATTGTGTTAGGTGTCATCAAGTCAAATCTGACTCATAGTGACTCCATGTACAACAGAACGGAACGCTCCCCAACACTGTGCCATGCCCACAGTCTTTTTGAGTCCACTGTTGCAGTCACTATGTTTCTTCTCATTTTGAGTCGTGCCACATCAGCAAAAGGAGGTCCCAAGGGCCTTACTCCATTCCTGTCATTAAAGTTGGCTCTACTTTGAGGGAGAAATTCTTCCCCAGTTGTTTCTTCAATGCTTTCCAGCCTGGAGGACTCATTTTCTGGCACTATAGCAGTGCTTCTCTGCTATTCGTAGGGTTTTCAATGACTAATTGTTTCAGGAGTGGGCTGCTGGGTCCTTCTCCCTAGTCTGTCTTAGTCTGGAAGCTCAGCTGAAATCTGTCCACTATGGGTGGACTTGCTAGCATCTGAGATACCCATGGCATAGCTTTCAGCATCACAGCAACACACAGGCCCTAATAGCACGACAAGCTGACAGACGTGTTGGGGAGCTGCATTTTAGATGTATGCTAATTATAAACCCTGAGAAGCAAACAAGTGGAAATGTAAACGGGTGTTGATGTAGAAATTCTTTGATCCCTGGCCATGTTCCCAGAATATAGACAGTCATGTGTATATACTTATGCTGCATCTACTTGGGTAATGTGCCTTCCTGTTGGTATCTCTCTCTGCTTAATGATTGTGATAAGAGTCACAGTTATCCACCTCCAAAGAGTCAGCTATCAAGCTGGGCCATGGAGAGATGTAGTAACCACCCATTCATTCATACAATAGATACTACTGTTGTTGTTGTTAGGTATCATTGAGCTGGGCCTGACTCATAGCAACCCTATGTACAACAGAATGAAACACTCCCTGATTCTGTGCCAGACATGTGATTTTTTTTTATGGAAGCCCACTGTTACAGTCACTATGTCAACCCATCTAGTTGAAAGTCTTCCTTTTTTTCATTGATCTGCCACTCTCCCAAACATGATGTCCTCCAGGGATTGGTCCCTCCAGGGAACATGTCCAAAATATGTAAGAAGCAGTCTCTTCATTCTTGCTTCTAAGGAACACTCTGGTTGCACTTCCTCTAGGACAGATCTGTTGGTTCTTTTGGTACTCCGTGATATAGTCAATATTTGTCTCTAACACCATAACTCGAAACCATCCATTCTTCTCCTGTCTCCCTTATTCAATGTCCAGTTTTCATAAGCATATGATGCAACTAAAAATATCATGGCATGAGTCAGGCACACTTTCATCTTCAATATGACATCTTTGCTTTTCAACACTTTAAAGATGTCTCTCACAACAGCTTTTCCCAAAGTACTGCATCTTTTGATTTCTTGACTGTTACTTCTGTGGGTGTTGGTTGTAGAATCAAGTAAAGCAAACTCTTGGACAATCTCAAATCAATCTTTTCTCCATTTTTCATGAGATTCCTTACTGACCCAGTTGTAAGGATGTTAATTTTCTTGATGTTGAGGCGCAATCCATATTGAAAGCTGTGTTCTTTAATCTTCATCAGTAAATGTTTTAAATTCTCTTCAGTTTCAGCAAGTAAAATTGTGTCATCTGCATAATGTAGGTTGTTAATGAGTCTTCCTTCAATCCTGATGCCACATTCTTCTTCATAAAGTCCAGTTTCTTGAATTATTTGCTCAGCATAGAGATGGAAGAAGTACGCTAAAAGGACACAGTCCGGACACACACCTTTCTTGATTTTCAACCAGGCAGTGTTTCCTTGTTCTGTTCAAATGACTGCCTCCTGGCCCATGTACAGATTCCTCATGAGTACAATTAAGTGCTCTGGTATTCCCATTCTTCACAATGTTACCCATAATTTGTTATGATCCACGGAGTCCAATGCCTTTGCATAGTCAATAAAACATAGATAGACATCTTTCTGGTATTCTCTGCTTTTGGCTAATATCCATCTGATGTCAGCAGTGATGCTGACACCCTCTTCTAAATCTAGCTTGATTTTCCAGCAGTTCCCTGTCAATATACTGCTGAGGTCACTTTTGAATGATCTTTAGCAAAATTTTATTTATGTGAAATATTAATGATATTGTCCAATAATTTCTGTATTTTGTTGGATCCTCTTTCTTGGAAATAGACACAAATATGGATCTCTTCCAGTCACTTGGCCAGGTAGCTGTTTTCCAAATCTCTTGGTATAGACAAGTGAGTACCTCCAGTGCTGCATCTATGTGTTGAGACATTTCGATTGGTATTCCATCATTTTCTGGAGCTTTGTATTTTGTCAATTTCTTCTTCAAGGCAGCTTCCACTTCTTTCTTCAGTACCATTGCTTCCTGATTATATGCAACCTTTTGAAATGGTTGATTACCCACCAATTCTTTTTCATATAATGGGAAACAAATATTCATTGAGTCTTGCTGTAAGCCAGAGGACCAGGCCCTCATCACCAAAGGTGACTAAGACATGCTCCCGGTCTTTCTATCTTGAATGCTTGCACAGTCTACATGGAAACTGTACTGTGATGAGGCCAGGCCTACAGATTCCAGTGGTGTACTATAGTCAGCTTGTACCAGCTCTTGAGAACTGATGTTGTTGTTGTTGTTGTTGTTAGGTGCCGTCGAGTTGAGTCCGACTCATAGTGACCCTATGTACAGCAGATCGAAACACTTGCCAATTCTGTGCCAGGCAAACAATCTTATTTATGTTTAAGCCCATTGTTGCAGACACTGTGTCAATATTAAACATATTTTCTCAACTTGGAGTTCAAAAATGCTTCATCAGTAGCTTGAACCAACCACAGTGAGAGGATTTACACTATAGAAATGGGCAGACACCATAAGTCAGGGGATTTTTGTTCTTGTTGATTTGGTCTGGCTTTGTTGTTGTTTTGGTTTTGGTTTGGGGTTTGTTTGTTTGAGGAACTGGGGTAGGGGGGCTGAATGCAGGGCCTTGTGCATCCTTTGCAAGTACTCTACCATTAAGCTGCAACCTTAGCCTCTTTTTTATATCTTAAGACATGGTCTCACTAAATTTCACAGGCTGCCTCTGGCCTTGAATTATCAATCCTTCTGCCGCTGCTTCCTGAGTCACTGGAATTATAAACATGTGCTACCAGCTGGCTTGGTTTGGGTTTTGCTGATTTTTTATTTTTGTTTGTTTTATTTTGTTTGTTTGTTTGTTTTGTGGTACTAGGGGTTGAACTGAGGGCCTCGCACTTGCATGCTCTGCAAGTTCTGGACCACTGAGCTGCGCCCCCAGCCCATTTTTTTACTTTGTGAGACAGAGTCTCACTAAATGACACAGACTGCCTCTGTTCTCTTGCAATCCTCCTGCCTCCACCTCCCAAACTGCTGGGATTACAGGTGTGCGCCACTGTGCCCGGCTTGCTTTTTATTTTTGGTAGTTTCCAGCATCACTGTCTGCTACGGTAGAAGTGATCCAAGTGCTACAGTAAAGAGTATACTTTTCTGCTTTTAAGGAGTGAAGTAAAGCTCTACCTGAGAGATGACATACTGGTTGCACACTTTAAGTGAAGTAGGCTTTTAACCAAACAGCAAGAGAGGAAAAGGAAGAAAATTAATTTAAGCTGATGTGCTGCTGGGGGAAAGCTCACTGGGGTCTAAAGAACAGATGAGTCTTTAACAGGAGGACTGAGGGGAAAAGAGGAGGGGAGAAGAGTCTTGGCCCTCAGCACGACGGCCTGACCAAGGCTGTCCAGCTTCACTGGGGCAAAGGAGACAGGCAGGACACAGGTGATAGCTTCTCTCTGCTTCCCATCCTATGCACTCAGTGATAGACTTCGCACACAGAGATCAACACCAAACAAATGACACAGGGAAATTACAGCTGCCACATTTCTAACTGCAAGGACGGAGAGAGGACTCTGCCTTCAGTTCAGGTTCTAGACAGCAATTCTATTTCCCTGAGTTTGCCACAAATTTTCAGTATTACCCAGGTGAGTCGCTTCCTCCTTTAAAAGCTCCGCTTCCACCCTTCCTTCTCTCCAGTAATATGAACAGTGGGTGGAAGGAATTCTCTATTTTTATGGTTTAAAATTATGGTTGAAACTTGGCACAAAGACCACTACACACCTACTTTGTTGTTGTTGCATGTCATCGAGTTGAGCCTGACTCACAGTGACCCTATATACAACAGAATGAACCACTACCCAACACTGTGCCATGCACCCGATCTTTTGATGTTTGAGCCCAATGTTGCAGCCACTGTGTTTCTTCTCATTTTGAGTCATACCACTAAAATCTATGAATAGCAGAGAAGCATGGTCAAATATTGTTGCTATTGTTAGGTACCATCAAATCAGGTCTGACTCGTAGCAACCCTCAGAGGGTTTTCAATGGCTGATTGTTTTGGGAGTGGACTTCCACATCCTTCTCTCATTTTTGTGATGCTGGGGATCAAACCTGGGTCCTCAGAAAGTGCAGAGCAGCACTCTACCAACTGTGCTAAACCTCAGCTCATATAGTGCTAGAAAAATGAGCCCCCAGGCTGCAAGGCATTCAAGAAATGACTGGGGAAGGGTTGCCTCCTCAAAGAAGAGTCAACCTTAATGGCAAGAATGGTGTAAAGCCCCTAGGACTTCCATTTGCTGATGTAGCAATATTCACCTACTGGATGGCTAAAGTCCCAAACACTGACAGTAACACAAGCCAATAAGGATATGTGGCAAAAGGACTCCTCACTCATTGCCAGTGGGGATGCACCATGGTGCAGCCTCTGTGGAATCCAGTTCTGCATTTGTTTTTTGTTTTTGTTTTT
>VMDO01021705.1:9175-35015 GCA_007922755.1 Pedetes capensis | reverse complement strand
TGAAAAATATGTTACTCAATTTTTTCTCCCTTCATAGAATCTCTACTTTTTTGCTTCAATTTGAATAAATTATCCCTTACTAAAATCTGAATTTTCAGTGAGATTATACAAATGTCACTGGAAATACATATGTGACTGAGTGAATTTTGGCAGACTGAAACTAATTTGACAAAAGATTTTATATTCTCCCTCAATCTTGTATATCCACTGTCTTAGTTTGTTTTCTGTTCCTAGCACAGAATTCTAGAGATTGAGTAATTTTAAAAAAGAGGTTATTTAGCTGCTGGGTCTGGAAGTCCAAGAGCATGATGTCAAAATCTGCTTGGCATTTGCTGAGGCCTTCACGCAGGATCATGACGTGAAGGAGGGTATCATCTAGTAACACACTCATGGTAATCTGTTAATCCATTCGTGAGGACAGAGTCCACATTACCTAACCACCTCTTAAGGGCCCCACTTGGTCCTCATTCTTATTTGTTTGTTTGTTTATTGGTACTTGAGGGTTGTAACTAAGGCTTCAATCAGATTTGCAAGCATTCTACCACTGGGCTGCACCTCCAGCCCATTTTTAATTTTATTTCTTAATTTTTAGTCAGGGTCTTGCTAAATTACAAAGGCTGCCTGTAACTTTTAACTTGTGATCCTCCTGGCTCTGCCTTCTGAGTCGATGGGATTACAGGCATGCACTATCATGCCCAGATGGTCCCCATTCTTTTTTGATTAGCACTGTATTTATAAATGTTAGTGGGGTACAGACTAATAAGTCATGGTCCCCATTCTTAATTCCTCACAATGGAGATTTCATTTCATCCTGATCTTTGGTAAAGACATTCAAATCATAGTACCCACCAAACCCAGCAATGATTCATAGTCATAATAAAATTGAGTTGTAGGTCATAGTTTTTTCATATTTTGACTGTGATTCATGTTTAATTATATTAAAATATTTTATAACACATTTTTATCTAATAATACCAATCCTATCGTGTCTTTAAACCATTTTATCTTAATTACACATTTATTTATTTAGGGCTTATATTTATATAAGATATACATATACATATGTGTTGTTTTTTTGTTATTAGGTACCATCAAGTCTGGTTGACTCATAGCAACCCTCATAGGGTTTTCAATGGCTGATTGTTTTGGGATTGCTTTGGGAAATATATATATATGCACATATATATGTGTGTGTATATATATGTATGGTACATACATACATGGGCACATATATATGCATATATATGTATATATACACATACATATATGCATATAGATGCTCATGTAAAAATACGAAACATTCTCTTGACTCCAGAAAGTTCCCTCCTGTAATTTGACATTTAACCTCATGAGCAAAACAGTTATGTATTTCAAAATATTTAAATATTTTAATTTACATAAACAGAAAGACATAAACAGAACACAAAAGTCTTCCTGCAATATTTCTGCAAAAGCTGATTCTAAATGTTCACTCTTTCTTCAGTGTAATTTTTCACAGAAACCAAATACATAAATATCACTGGAAAACCCTATGTGATTTTGCAGATTTTTGTACACTTTAATATAAAACAAAATTGGCTTCAAAAAACTTTGCCTTTTTTAATTCGGAGTGAGAGTAGGTGAGAGGCCAGTGGGAGCTCAGAAAACATTCATTATTGTTCAATATGCAGAGCAGCAGGGGAGGGAAATTAAAGCTGGGGAGTGGAGAAAAACAGCAGCAGTATCATTAAAATCAGCAACACTCTTTTGCGGGGGAGGAAGCACCCAAGTGGAATAGAATCTTAGAGTGTCCCATCTTCTTGATCTTGCTGCACCCTGCAAATAAATATAAAATGGCAACACAAAAATGCTGAGAAACTCTAAGAAAAAGAGGCAGATAAGTGACAGAAATACACTCACCCAACTGCATTGAGAAAGGATGCAGTTCTCAACATTATTGTGGGTTTAAGCTGATTTTTAAATTTTTAACTGATATATAAAAACATAGAACTTGTACATCTGAATGCAATAGCATATACTGTTTAACTCCATGGTGACACTAAATAATGCCTAAATGAGGTTAAACAAACACAACCACTCAAACATCTATCATTTCTTTATGTAGAAAAATTTTAAGCTCCTTTTTCTAACGTTTTGTACTGTACACTATATTACTGTTATCCAATCAGTTTCACCTGGAGCTCTACCACTGTGGTGATGGATCCAGTCAGATCTCGGAAGCTAAGCAGGGTCAGACCTGGTTAGTACTTGGATGGGAGACCGCCTGGGAACACCAGGAGCTGTAGGCTTGGGAGAAGGACATGACAACCCTCTCCCAGAAAAACAAGCAGCCACTGAAAACCCTTCATCTATCTACTGTGCCCAGGTTTGACTCTGAAACATGTACTCTCTCTTACCTTTATCTAACAAACTCTGAGTTCTGCTCCATCCTCTGTCTCTTCCTGGAGCTCTTCCCTGTGCCCCAGACAAGGGCCCAGCATTCCCTGAGTAGAGGTGCCCGGAAGGAGAACTCCTCAGGGCAGGTGATAACATTGGGGCACAACACCCCTAACTCCCAACGACAGCCCGTCCAGAGCCTTCATCTGAGTCCCAGCCTGAGCACAGGACCTTCCGTTTTCACCAGATGTTGGGTCTCCCTGTACCAGGTCTGGCACTGGGCTCTAAAACAAGGTCCTGTGGTAGCCCTATGGCCCTGCTCTCCAGAAGGTGGCATCGTGCTGCTGCCGTCACTTGTGCTTGCAGGATGGATAGTGGCTGCAGTGGGTCACCTACCCTAAATCAATAATCGTGGCTGTAGGAGTGGGAGGGATTGTGGGGTGGATCTGTGGCTGGCTGGGTACTCGGTGTCACGTCTAAGGTCTAGGTGTTATTTTCTCTCGCTCCACCAAGCAGGAAGATTTTCTCCATGTTCAGGTGCTTGGTGTTGGAGGAGGGGTGACTCCTTCCTTCCTGCTGCCCTCCAAAACTTTTCTTGTTTTGTCTTACTAAAAGCAAACACTATGATTTCTCACTTGATATTCTTTGCTCTTGGGAAGGTAGTTTGGTGGATGAATAGCTCTTCAACTTTGCCTCTTAAGACAAAGATTGCAGTAGATTCTTACTCTGTACCCTCTTGCCCTGTTTTTTTTTTTTTTCCTCTCTCTCTCTCTCTCTTTTACTTTCCCTCATGATGGGACTTGAACCCATGGCCTTGCATGTCCTACACAAGCACTCAACCACTGAGCTGCACCCCCAGCTCCTCTATGACTATTTTACATATTAGCGTCTTCATGCAACATGATAAATACCTTTATCCAACAACAAGATTTCCCGCAGTGCCAAACAGTTTAATAAACAAAAAATAGAAATTGAATGAACGTCATAGCAACAGCTTGTCACTTGATACAAGGGAGGAATTGCATGAAATTCCACTTCTTCAGCAATGAATATTTAAAACTGGCAAACATCACAGGAGAACATCAAAGCAACCTGACATTTGGCAAACTTCCCACCTAACATTTAGGAAAACACAGGGAAAGTAGAATAGGTCATTTGGTGACTGTAGTTTCTGAACCAAACTGTTCTTGTTTCTACAAAGAGTAATTTCTCAGAAAGCAAATCAAAGTAAGCAAACAGCAAGAAACCACAGTGATGAACCTGTAAACATAAGATGGTTTGGAACTGAAATATAGGACCATTCTGCATGATAAAAGGTAAATTTGGATTCAATAATAGAAGAATCTTGTCAAGTCATTTTTTCCCAATCAGTGTGCAACCAAGAAAACTTAGAAATCAATTATTCATGATGAACAAATATGAAGTTTTCAGTTCCAGCTGGGACCAAAAGTTGAGTAGTCAAATCAGAAAACCAGGGGAAAGACAGGTTTTGTGATGTGTATACGTCATTTGGAAGTGGAAAATAGGACTACTTCATGGAAATAGACACACACACACACACACACACACACACATATGTAAATATGTACACACACACACAAACATATTATTTGTTTCTTGGAGATTGAACTCAAGGCCTAATGCATACTAGGCAAGGCAAGCACTTTACCACTGAACGTCACCCTCATCCCCCTTTTTAATTTAATTTAATTTTTTTATTTTGATCCAGCATTTCACTAAGTTACACAAGCTGCTTCTGTCCTCAAACTTGCAATCCTCCTGCCTCAGCCTCCTGAATCACAGGGATTATAGGCATGTACCACAGTACCTAGCTTCATGGTAGTATATTTAATAAAAATTCGGATCTAGCCTTTTCAGATTTAAGGTATTTAAAACTAATTAGAAAATGAAAAATGTTGGCCAGGAGCACATACCAATAATCCCAGAGATTCCCAGAGGAAGATACAGGAAGATTGCAAGTTTGAGGCCAGAAGCAGCCTGAGTAATTTAAGGAGACCCTGTCTCAAGATAAAAATTAAAAAATGGTCTGGTGATACAGCATGTCCCTGGATTCAACCCTCAAGTACTGCATAAATAAATAAGAAAATGCCATCTAGTTTTAATAAACTGAAATCAAATCCACAATCAAATATCATTCTACACAAATGTAACACTAATAATTAACATAGTTTTTCTGCTCATTAGAACTGGATCATTTTGTCTGTCTTATTATATTCCCAAAGTTTAGTACAAATCCTGGTACATATTAAGCAACCAATAGGCTTTTATAGCATAAATTAATATCATAATACATGTGACCATATTATTTTTCTTCATATTCCAGCCAAGTTTTAACAATTCAAAAGGGGAAGAAAGGTAAAGCATGTTCTCTTTATAGAAAAGTCTTCTACAATAAGAGGTGTAGAAAAAGAGGTAGGAAAAATGTGCTAAAAATAAGTCATACAAAAGGCATGGCTTCCTATTCTAAAGAGAAGAAGCATGGAACTTTTTTCATTGTTTTCAAAAATATTCATTGAGTAATCTACAATGTAATGTTTAGTCTATTAAAATGGACTATTCAAAAATGTGCAAAAATAGTCATGGTGGCACACACCAGTAGTCCCAGCCACTAAGTAGGCTGAGGGAGGAGGATCACTTCACTCCATGAGTTTGAGATCACTTTGAGAAAAGCAGAAAGAGATCCCTTGTCAACAAAAACAATGCAAGCTATACCCCTTATTTTTAAGAATACTACAAATGTATAAACATAATTCAATTTGAAAAATGTCATATTAGAACCACCCAAAATATTGCACCATAGAGGAATGAGAATTTTATGTATAAAATAGAATAATTCCCTATGTCTAAGCAAATATATGGGGCTGGGATTTAGCTCAGTGGGTAGAGCACTGCGCTGCAGTCTCTGAGGTCCCGAGTTCAATTCCCAGCACCGCAAAAGTGGGAGAAGGGCCTGGCAATCCACTCCCAAGACAATCCCGAAACAGCCATTGAAAACCCCATGAGGGTCACTATGAGTCGGATACCGACTCGATGGCACCTAACAACAACAACAAGCAAATATATACTGACTAGGAAAAAAATAAGAAATAAAACACATATCTCAGAGGGTTTTCACTTTGAAATATAAGGGAAAAGAAAAGGAAAGAAAAAAATAATTTGGATGACAAAAGTCCAAAAATAGTTCCTTTATGCTAATCCTGAGTAGTTAAGGGCCTTTGCAATTATCTTGGAGATGTATTTCTGAAAAGACACCTAGGACAAGAATGACTATAATTACTCTACATTTTTGTTTGTTTTGTTAGGAACCATCAAGTTGGATCCCACTCATAGTGGCCCTATGTATAACAGAATGAAACACTTCCCGACACTATGCCACGCACATGATCTTTTTATGTTTGAGCCCAATGTGGTAGCCACTACGTTTCTTCTCATTTTGAGTCATGCCACATCAGCAAATGGAAATCTCAGGGGTTGTACCCCACTCCTGTCATTAAGATCGACTCTACTTTGAGGAGGCAACTTTTCCCCAGTCATTTCTTAAATGCCTTTCAGCCTGGAGGGCCCATTTTCCAGCACTATATTTGACAGTGCTTCTCTGCTATTCATAGAGTTTACAATGGCTAATTGGTTCTGGAGTGGGTCCTTCTCCCTAGTCTGTCTTAATCTAGAAGTTCACCTGAAACCTGTCCACCATGGGTGACCCTGCTGGTATCTGAAATACCAGTGGCATAGCTTTCAGCATCACAGTAACATGTAATGCCCCACAGTAGGACAAGCTGACAGACATGTGGGGGAACTCCACATTTGGTACAAAGAAACCATTAACTGTCAAAGAAATAGCCTTAAGTTTCGTATATAAAACTAATATTTAAAATGTTCAAAAGTTATGAACATTTTCAATACAAAGAAAATTAGAGCCGAAGCAACAAACTGAGTTAATTATTTATTACTCATTATATTTCCTATGGAAGGCTTCAATCTGTGCCTAAGCTTCTAAATTCTTTCTTACTCCAAAACAGCCTGCAGCTATACCATTGTTTCTTCTGATCCTGTCAAATCTCAGAAGTTAAGCAGAGTTAGGCCTGGTTAGTATGCAGATGGAAGACCACTTGGGAATACCAGGTGATGTAGGCTTGGGAGAAGGACACAGCAACCCACCAAATCAACCACTGAAAACCCTATGAATAGCAGAGAAGCATGACAATAGTGTTTTACCAACTCAATGCACCTAACAACAATACAACAACTCCAAAACAAAGCTTCCTTTATGTTTAACATGCACATGACGATGTTCAATGAAATTTATCCTTACATATGCTTAATTTTGTTTTTTTATGTTAACAAGGCCTCTCCCTAAGATTTTAAAAATATAGACAATCTTTCACTTTAAAAAATTTAAGTACATGATAGTAATTGCTTATCTATACCTCTCAGACCCCAGCTTTATTTACCACTGCACTATGGTTTCTGAACCAATTCCTTGCCAACATCTTTAATTTTTTTAAAAAGTCCATGTCATGACAGTGCTAAAAATTTAATGGGAAGAGTATCTTTAACAAGTATTTAAAACCACTGGTAGAAATTGTGTCATAATCTGTATATAAATAACTTTAAGTCACTATTTCCAAGCAGAAGACACCGGAAGATGCAATAGGTAATTTCTGAATATAGTTCCAAGAATATGAATTTCATTTTGCTTATAAAGGACCAAGGCTGATATAGGAGAATCTTCCTTAAGCTACTGTTCTCAACATAAAATCCAAATATGGAATCCTTACTAATATCTAGAATACTTAAAATTTTAAGAGGTCTTAATGCTTGACTACATCTTACAAACAAAATGAATATTCTAATAGAAAATAGTGAATATTTCTTTCTTGTTTTATTTTAAATTATAAAATACTTCAAGCATACGAAAATGACAGAGTTTAAGGGAAACTTTGCCATAATTGTTCTAATTATCTTCTTTAAGAAATAAAATATTAAACATTGCAAAAATAGTTGGAACACAAGGAGTTTACCTCACCAAAAATGACTAGTATCCAGAATCCCATACATATGCATTCAGATTACTTTTGCAGTATTATTTTGCATATTAAAATTCATTGAAATTAGCTGGTAGCTTATGATTCAAGACTTTAAATAAAGGTGGACATTTTATTGTGCAACTTTCACAAACTCAGTATTGGGCTTTGAGATTTTTTATTCGTGTTATCACATGTTAATTTGTGTTATTTACTTAAACTGCAACATAACCCTTTCTAATAGGAGTATAGCCTGCAACCGTATCCCTGTGGCATCCGATCCAGGCAGATCTCAGAAGTTAAGCAGGGTTAGGCCGGGTTAATACTTGGATGGGAGACTGCCTGGGAAAACCAGGTGCTGTAGGCTTGGGAGATGGACCCAGTAAACCACTCCCAAAAATCAATTCACCACTGAAAGCCCTATGAACATCAGAGAAGCACTGACAATAGTGTTTCCCCTGTCGTATGTAGAGTTGCTATGAGTTGGATATTGACTCAACAGTACTTAACAACAACTATATGAATATGCATAAACTGTTAGTTCATTACCATACTTGGGGATACTTAGCTAACTTTTTGGATTTATTACTATTATAAGCAACATTATAATAAACATCTTTGTAAAAAGCTTTGTAACAAGAGTATTTCCAATATTTAACAATTCAAAATAAATTGGGCACTACCCAATCTGAATAGGCTATAATTCAGAATTACCTAGCCATAAAGAAAACAGTATTATAACAGTATACATGGGCTCAATATCAGCCCTGACTACCACAGTAGACAAATATTTTTCTAGAATAGATACCTACAAGTTAAATTGCATAGTCAAAATATCTTTAAATTTCTAATATTGTTCTTAGGTGCCTTTGAGTTGGGTCTGGCTCAGGCCCTATGTAAAACAAGAAGAAACACACCCCAACACTCTTCCCTGAAAATGATCTTTTTATGTTTAAGCCCATTGTTGGAGTCACTGTGTCAATCTGTCTAGTTGAGGGTCTTCCTTTTATTTGTTGACCTGCCACTTGCCCAAACATGATTTCCTTCTCCAGAGACTGGTCCCTCCTGACAACATGTCCAAAATACATAAGACACAATCTAACCATCCTTGCTTCCAAGGAGTACTCTGCACCTAACAACAACAACAACATTTGATTTTTTATTCCTCAGCCAAGGTTTCATATACTCTTAACATTTTTCTATTCTTTTCTAAACTATTATGATTTCAGGGATTTTGTATTATGATTTTGTGAGATAAATAAGATATTCCTGGTACTGTCTGTTCAACAATGGAGAGAGGGAAACAATTATCTCTCCTCTTGGTTCATGACATGACGCCTTTTCAACCTCAAGTAGTGCAGCAAATTTTTTTTTACCAGCAGTAGATGCTGCAGATCCACAGCTAATTTACCATCCACAATCACTTTTCCCTTCACCCCTGTCTCCTCTGTACATATAGACAGTGTAGAGAAATCTAACATGCTTTCAATATTTCTCATCAAGTTGTATCCCACTTAACAAATATCAATCTTCATGTTGGCAATATGTGTATATAATCTATATTTGTTTCCTTCCCCATAACTCTTGCTTATAATTTAAATAACAATATATTTATGAAAATGCGCCTGAGTGTATAGAAAACTCTGCTATTATTTGATAAATACATTTTGAAATATAAATATTTTGAGACAAAAATCTCTCTAAGTTGTGCAGGCTATCTCTAGCTTCAAACTTGTGATTCTCCTACCTCAGCCTCTCAAGTAGCTGGGATTATAGGCATAGGTCATAGCTCAGGGGTGGAGCACTTACCTAGCAAGCACAAGGCCTGGCATTCAATCACCAGTACAGAAAAAAAAATCATGATCTTTCAACAAAATACTCAGTAACATTCTACATGACATAAGCTCTTCTGATTACCAATTCAAGTATATTTTATCACTAAGTAGTATTTCTTAATTTTAAAAGTAATGTACACTCATTAAATAAATTAGAAAATATAAAAATACATGCTACCATTTCATGTACATTTAAATATATGATCTCTGAACAGATGCAAGCTAACATAATCTGAGCATTCATGTCTAACTCCTGAATGTCCTTGTGAAATACTAGCATTACCTTATAATTTTCTCTTCTTTCAGATGGTCCATCTCAAGAATTCCAGCTGAAAAGAATTTTGAAGGTCTATGTTTTTGATTAAGAGCCTGCATATTTCTGGTTGATGTCCTAAAGGAGTTAACATGTTCAGAACAATTGCAAAGTGACAACTTCTTAATTTTATCCTGGAAGTGTTGAGACAATAATCTTCTCAATAAGCTGAAGGGAAGCTCAACAGAGAGCCTCTAAAACATTACTTATAATGTGGACTAAAAATGTGAAAGACAACATCATGTTTCCTGAAAAACTAAAATCATTAATCATCACAGAGTCATTATATTAAAGTACTAGCACAGACCTTCGATAGCATGTAGGTAAAAAAATATTCATTTGCTCATGGAGAAAATCAGACATAGGTTAAAAGGTGCTGAAGGCCTTTATCAAAATAACATAACTGGTTACAGAGTTGAAATTGTAACTCCAGGACCTCATTTAGGGCTTCATCTTTTTTCATTCAATTTCACAACGGAGATCCTATTCCATATGTACACAGGTTTATTTGACTGGCACTGTTTTTTTTCTTGCATCAAATTATTTGCTAAGATTTACATATTGAAGGGCAAAATATCTGGAGAAAAATAAGACTAGCAACTATGGACCTAAAATTCTAAAAATTGCTTGAATTGAGTAGTGGCTGGTAATAAGTGCCCTTTAGAGGGCACAGTGGGCCACCTGAGTGAGCCACCTGCTCAGACATGGCAGACATTTCAGAGCATGGCCAAATTTTACCCCAAGTGTCCTCTCAATCCTAGTATATTGACAAAGAGATAAATTTAAGAAGGAAAGTAAATTTCCCATAACATGACTCAGAGATTTCCCAGGATACTAGACCATCAACTCATACTTCACCTGTTTTCATGGGAGTAACATTCCCCTAAGCAGCCCACTTCTGAAACTGTTCTCGACTAAAACTCTTATAGCATACTTTCACTCTGCGTTCATTCCTTGAGTATACCGTGGTTTCAATGGTGGAACCTGAATTCTCTTTCTATCTCACTACAGCGCATTATGCTATGCTAAGTGATGCTCAGATAATGGTTATTCAAAAGTGGTAGTGGAGAAACTGTCCTGTTTTGGCCCTATAGACACATAATCTCTCTTCTCTGTTTCCCAGTTCTCTTTGTGTATGTGTGTGTATGTGAGACAGACAGAGACAGAGAAAGAGAGAGAGAGAGAAAGCGTGAGAGCACATGTGTGTGCATGTTCCAGCACCTTGGTATATGATTCTTTGTATGTTTAATTACTTTACTGTTTAAATTATTAGTTTCTCAATATTCCTGTTATGCAGCCAAGATATAAATATTCTCTTATTGGAGGTAAGTAAGAAGAACCAAAGTGAATCATAGTATGATCATGCATCATAGAAAGACAGAGACACATTCTGCAAAATGTCACTGAGTGGTTTTGTCATTGTGGGAACATCATAGCACATACTTACACAGCTAGATAGCATAGCCTGCTGTTCCTCCACAAAAACATATGTACAACATATTACTGTACTGAATATTGTGGGGAATTTTAGCACAATGGCACAATGGCTAAATATCTAAACCTAGAAAATATACAGTAAAAATACAATATAAAACATCAAAAATGACATATCCATATAGAGCATTTACCACCCATGGAGCTTATAGACCTGCAAGTTTGTCTGGGTGGGTTGCTGAGTGAATGGTAGGTAAGAGTGAAGGCTTAGGACATTACTGTGTGCTCCTGCAAATTTCATAAATGCTGAATATCTAGGCTACACTAAATTTATTTAAAATTTCTTTCTTTAATAATAAATTAATCTCCCAGGTGCAGTGGCACACGCCTTTAATCCCAGCAACTCAGGAGGCAGAGGCAGGAGGATCGTAAGTTTGAGACCAGAGGCAGTCTTTGTAATATAGCGAGACCCTGTCTCAAAAAATAAAAAATTAAAAAATTAAAAAATAAACCAGGTGCAGTGGCACACGCCTGTAATCCCAGTGACTTGGGAGGTGGAGGCAGGATGATTGCAAATTCAAGACCAGAGGCGGTCTGTGTAATTTAGGAGATCCTGTCTCAAAAAGTAAAAAAAAAAAAAAAAAATGGGCTGAGGGTGCAGCTCAGTGGTTCATCACTTGCAAAGCAGGCAAGTGCAAGACCCTGACTTCAACCCCCAGTACCACAAAAATATATATATATATATATATATATATAATAAATTTATTTTAGTTTACTGTAACATTCTATAATCTTTAAAATATTCTTTTCAACTTCATAATAGCAGCTTGAAACTTAAACACATTGTACAACTATATATTTTCCATTATATCTTTATGCTATAAATTTCTTCAATTTAATACTTTTTTCTTTTTAAGTCTATTTTGTCAAAAACTAAGCCACAAGTACCTACACTAGCCTAGGCCTCCACAGGGTCAGGATCATCAATATCACTGTCTTCTACCTCCACATCTTGTCCCACTGGAACAAGTATATTTGTATATTTTAAATAAAGGTAGATGAATACATTCTAAAAACAATGATAAAAAGTAGAGAGTAATAGATACACAAGCCAGTGGCACAGTCAATTATCATTATCAAGTATTATGCACTATCTATAATTATACATACTATACTTTCAGCCTGCAGCTGTACCTCCAGACATCTGATCCTGCCAGATCCCAGAAACTAAGCAGGGTTGGGCTTGGTTAGTCCTTGGATGGGAGACTGCCTGGGAACACTAGAAGCTACAGGCTTGGGAAAAGGACCTGGCAGCCCACTCCCAAAAAACAATCAGCCATTGAAAACCCTATGAATAGCAGAGAAATACTGACAATCGTGCCGGGCATGACACAGTGTTGGGTAGTGTTTCATCTGTTGTATACAGGGTAGCTATGAGTTGGACCTGACTTGAGGGCACCTAACAATAACAACACTATATTTTCATGTGACTAGGAGCTAAGTAGGTTTGTTTACAACCGCACTACCACAAATACATGAGTAATTCATTGAACTACAACATTATAATGGTTACAACATCACTATGTGATACAAATTCTAAGTACCATTAAAATATAATGGGAACACCATAATCTATGTGATCCATCGTTGACACATCCTGATGTGGTGTATGACTATACATAGTGTCTCCATTGTTTAACACAGACAGGAACCCTCCGGTCTGTGTCCCAGACTCTTCTTTCCTGAGAGTCTCTGTGGAGTAGCTGTGAGAAGACACTCACACTGTTCTCAGCTTTCTACCATCATAGACTCAAGAACATGAATACCCTGAAAAGAGGACTAACTTTGTAAAATTCTGGCTAATGATTTGTAAGCAGAATTTTCTAAAGGAGGATCCAAGACATGAAATCACCAGCTGCCACTGCATAAGAAATGAAAAAGACTGTTCACATCTACTATTGGCATGGATGTGGAGCAATGATAACTCTCAGACACCATCACTGAGACTCCAATAAAACATCTTAGGAAAACATGCAGCATTTGTTAATGCTGAGCACACTCTGAGTTAGATACCCATGGCAAGGGACAGTCTCAAAAGAAATAAATGCAGGTGTTTACTGAAACCAAACCATAACACAAAGTATTTATAGCACAATTCATCATCCTATATAGATAACAGTCCAAACATCCATCAAGAGAGAAATGAGTAAGTTATGAATAATCATAAAATACTATATTATTAATGAGAATGAACAAGCTACAAATATACCCAATAGAAATTATAGATGTAATGTTTAGTAAGAGAAGTCAGCCACAAAGACTATTTACTGTACATTGAATTTATATAAAGTTCAAAAAAAGGAAGAATTAATCTATGGTATTAGAAATCAAGATAGTAGTTCCTACTATCTAGAGTGCCCGAGGAGGGTGTTGTTTTAATTTCTAATCTTAGTGTTGGATACCCAGGGCTGTTCAGTCTGTTGGATACACCAGTGTGTTCTATGATTTACGATTCAAAACTTATGCTTCAAATAAAAGTTTAATAGGGGAGGGGGCAGAATTTGGCCAGAAAATCCCCTCTATCCTCTGCTCCTACTACCTTAGTTCTAGCTGGAACACACATGTGAGGTATGGGTGTGTAGCCTTTATACTAACACCCTGAGGATGAACCTTGTAACCCTAAGAGATCAATGTGGAAACACAAAAGTGGCCTTTCTATGATATCTCTGGATAATTATGCCAATTTTGGACACTTATTTCTAGCCTTCATGTTGCCTGAGACAAATTCTGTGCACATTTTGTATGCTTTTTCTTAGATTTTTTTATTGCTTGTTATTAAATGTGATTCCTAGATAATGCATTAAAAAATACCTTCATTTTAGCAGTTCCATCACAGGTAAGTTCAATTTAAATTATATTTGGCCAATTTTGACAATCCAAGTGAACCTAATGGTGGATAATGTTCACAATGAAGCTTAAAATAAATTACAGGTTTTCTTAGTTCTATATTACCTATGTTCCATTATCTAACAAGATGTCAGATATATTTGATAAAAACATGTTTGCTAAAAGAACACAACATTTTGCATTCTCTTCATGTTTACTGTGCCCTTTTAACTCTTCTCCATTTTCCTTGAATAGCATTAATTATAATCAGTTGTTCCCATCCTTTCTTACACTGGTGAGCTCATTGAGTACAAGGACTTGGCTATATAACCTTAGTGCTTAGAATTTTTTAAAGAAATACATGTTCAATACATATTTGCTAATGCATTAAGAACAAATTTTAAAGCCATGTTACATATAGGGTGTGCGAAGGACACATTCTATTCATGTGTAACATGTTAATAACCCTTCCTTTTTTCAGAATTGGTCAAGCTTTCTTCTGAAAGGCCAGATTGTAAGTATTTTCAGCTTTGCAGGCCGAATGTTCTTGGCCACAATGATCAACGCTACCACTGGAGCACAAAAGCAGTCACAGACAATGCATACACAGATGGGCATAACTGTGTTCCAATAAAGGGTACTTACAAAAGCAAGCTATGATCCAGAGATGGCCACAGGCCACAATTTGTCAATCTCTATGTATATGAGCTGATTATAAGTAGAATTCCAAATACTCACCCTTACTAATGAGGACAAAGAGATCAGAAACTTCTATTTCAATCTCTGTTATGAACTGAGTCTACAGCCATACCACCCTGGTGTCCAGTCTCATCTGATCTCAGAAGCTAAGCAGTGTTGGACCTGGTTAGTCCTTGGATGGGAGACCACCTGGGAATACTGAGTGATGTAGGCTTGGGAGAAAGACCTGTAAGCCCACTCCCAAAACAATCTGTCACTGAAAACCCTATCAGTAGCAGAGAAGCACTGATGTAGTGCCAGGCACGGCACAGTGTTGGCAAGGGTTTTGTTCTGTTGTAAATAGGGTCACTATGACTCCACGGCACCTAAAAACACCAATGATAAACTGAACATCACAAAATTCATTGAGTTTACTCCCTTCTCTCCAGGACTTTGAATCTGAACCAAGTAATACATGGGAGAAAAGAAAGTGGGAAGTCATTTACAGTAGCCATGGGGAAGAGTGGAGCAGATTTTTCCTGTCTTCACACCACTGTAGCACTCTTGGCTTCTGATAATTCTAGAGATCCTACTTTTACTATTTTTATGAGTTTTGTGGAGGGCTTTGCGTGATGCTGTGATGCTGAAAGCTATGCCACTGGTATTACAGATACCAGCAGGGTCACCCATGGTGAACAGGTTTCAGCTGTGCTTCCAGACTAAGATAGACTGGGAAGGAGGGCATGGCTAACCCAATCCCAAAACAATTAACCATTAAAAACCCTACTGAATAGCAGAGAAACACTGTTAGATACAGTGCTAGAAAATGAGCCCCCCACGTTGGAAGGTACTCAAAAGAGGACTGGCGAAGAGTTGTCAAATGGAGTGAAGCACCAGGGACCTCCATTTCCTGATGTTTCTTGACTCAAAATGAGAAGAAACAGCTGTAAACATCCATTAATAACTGGAATGTGGAATGTACATACTATGAATCTAGGAAAATTAGAAATCATCAAAAGGGAAATGGAGCGCATAAACATTGACATTCAAGGCATCACTGAGCTAAAACAGACTGGTATGGGTCATTTTGAATCAGATAATCATATGATCTACTGTGCCAGGAAAGACAAATTAAAGAGAAATGAGGTTGTATTCATCATCAAAAAAGTAATCTCAAGATCTGTCCTGAAGTACAATGCTGTCAGAGATAGAATAATATACATAGGCCTATAAGGAAGGCCAGTTAATATGACTATTATTCAAATTTATGCCACCCCCACTAAGGCCACAAATGAATAAATGGAAGATTTTTACTATCTTACGTAGTCTGTAACTGGTGGAACATGCAGTCAGGATACACTGATAATTACTCGTGACTGGAATGCAAAAGTTGGAAACAAAGAAGACTCAGTAGTTGGAAATTATGGCCTTGGTGACAGAAACAATGCTGGAAATTGCATTATAGAATTTTTTCAGACCAATGACCTTTTCATTGCAAATACATTTTTCACCAACAAAAATAGAGAGGGTTTAAATATGGAATTCATCAGATGGAACATACAGGAACCAAATTGACTATGTGGAAAAAGACAATGGGAAATCTCAATATCAAAAGTCAGAACAACACCAGGTGCTTACTGTAGATCAGACCATCACCTGCTCATACGCAGGTTCAAACTGAGACTGAAGAAAATCAGAACAAGTGTATGAGAGCCAACGTATGATCTTGAATGTATCCCATTTGAGTTCAGAGACCATTTCAAGAACAGATTTAATGTGTTTGACACTCATGATTGGAGACTCCATGAGATATGGCATGACATGAAAGACATCATGACATCATTCATGAGGAAAGCAAAAGGTTATTAAAAAGACATGAAAAAGGAAAAACCAAATTACATGTCAAAAGAGACTCTCAAACTTACCCTTGAACATTGAGCAGCTAAAGTAAAAGGAAGACATGACAAAGTTAAAGAACTAAACAGATTTCAAAGGGTAGGGGCAGCTTGAGAAGACAAAATCAAATATTCTAATGATATATGCAAAGAGCTGGAGATAGAATAGCAAAAGGGAACAACATACTCTGTTTTTCTCAAGATTAGAGAATTGAAGAAAAAACCGAAACCTCAGGTGACAACAGTGAAGGATTCTACAGGAAAAATATTAAGTGATGCAGAAAATATCAAAAGAAGATGGAAAGAACACACAGAGTCATTACTCCAAAAAGAATTAGTGGATGATCAACCATTTCAAGAGGCTGTGTATGATCAGGAACAAATGGTACTGAAGAAGGAGGTGGAAGCTGCCTCAAAGTAACTGGCAAAATATAAGACTCTAAGAACTGATATAATATCAATTGAGATGTTTCAACAAAGAGATGAAGCACTGGAAGTGCCTACTTGTTTATGCCAAGAGATTTGGAAAACAGCTACACAGCCAATTGACTGGAAGAGATCCATATTTGTGCCTATTCTCAAGAAAGGGGATCGTAAATTACCAAACGGTATCATTAATATCACATGCACAGTATCATTAATATCACATGCAAGTAAAATTTTGCTAAACATCATTCAAAAGTGACTGTAGCAGTATATAGACATGGAACTACGAGAAAATCAAGCCAGATTCAGAAGACAGCATAGACCTAGGCGTGTCATTGCTGATGTCAAATGGATACTGGCTGAAAGCAGAGAATACCAGAAAGATCTCTATGTTTTATTGACTATGTAAAGGTTGACTGTGTAGACCACAACACATTACAGATAACACTGCAAGGAACTGTACTCATGAGGAATCTGTAATGGACCAGGGGGCAGTTGTTTGAACAGAACAAGGAAACACTGCCTGGTTTAAAGTCAAGAAAGATATATATCAGGGCTGTATCATTTCACCATACCTTTACCTCTATGGTGAGCAAATAACTAAAGAAACTGGGCTTTATGAAGAAGAATGTGGCGTCATATTTGGTGGAAAACTCATTAACAACCTACATTATGCTTGCTGAAGTTGAGAGGTTTTAAACATTTACTGATGAAAATCAAAAAACACAGCCTCCAGTATGGATTTTGCCTCAACATCAAGGAAACAAAAATCCTTACAATTGTGTCAGGACACAACTTCATGATAAATGGAGAAAAGATTGCGTTTGTCCAAGATTTTGTTTTACTTAGTTTTACAGTCAACGCCATTAGAAGTAGCAGTCAAGCAATCAAAAGACACATTGCATTGGGAAAATCTGTTGCAAAAGACCTCTTGAAAGTGTTGACAAGTAAAGATGTCACATTGAAGATGAAGGTCCACCTGACCCATGTCATGGTATTTTCAGCTGCACCATTTGTTTGTGAAAGCTGGACGGTGAATAAGGGAGATGCGAGAAAAATGGATGCTCTTGAATTATGGTGCTAGAGATGAATACTAAATATACCAAGGACTGGCAAAAGAACCAAAGAATCTGTCATGGAAGAAATGCAACCAGAGTGCTCCTTGGAAGCAAGGATGGCCAGAATGAGTTACACATTTTGGACCTGTTGTCAATCGCTGGAGAAGGATATTGTGTTTAGGAGAGTGGCTGATCAACAAAAAAAGCCCCTCAACTCGATGGATTGACACAGTGTCAGCAACAATGGGCTTAAATACAAAATAGATCATACGCCTCACACAGAGTCAGGGAGTGTTTCATTCAGTTGTACATTGGGTTACTATGAGTCAGACTCAGTTCAGTGACAATTAACAACAACAACAAAGTGCAGAGTTTATTAAAAATCTAAATTTTCAGATTTGTTTGAAAAATTGACAAAACCATTCAGATCCTAATCCTAGCTAATCCATTTATACTAAATATAAATTTGCCACCATACCCATCATTCCCAATTTCCTTTCCTAATATCACTAAGCAGCAGTTGTCATAATGCATTATACAAATGCTGCTGTTTTTTTAACCTGGTCTTTATTTATATTCTCTGCTTAGTTCAACTGTTGCTATAGGTCATCCTAATATATTTTGATTTTTTGTATTCTCTAGAATATTCAATAAACATTCTTCATAACCCAAATGGAACAATAATACAAAAGTGAAGGTCAATCATTATTCTGTATATTTAGTGTGGAATTCTTCCCAC
Organism: Pedetes capensis; assembly: GCA_007922755.1. Taxonomy (NCBI): domain Eukaryota; kingdom Metazoa; phylum Chordata; class Mammalia; order Rodentia; family Pedetidae; genus Pedetes; species Pedetes capensis. The sequence continues at coordinate 16,330 of VMDO01021705.1, read as the reverse complement.
ATTCCATACACTTTTGAGTAGGGAAGTAATGGATTTTCTTCTCATCATAAAGAAGTGCTATGTTCTTAGTTTAGGGAAAAATAACCACCTCCCCCGATCCCCCACACACACTTCTTCAACCCCTGACTTTCTCAAAAATTATGGTCCACAATCATATTCTCTCATTTTTATTTGGATCTGTGGTTTCTGGACACACATTCAGCAACTTTACATTATTTCCTATTTGAAATATCAACACACTGTCATTTGAGCCTCTTATTAAGTGGACCTCTTCTTTCCTATTCTTTACATGTCTTTCTATGAAGAGGGAGCTCCACTCATGTAATGCAAGTGGCCCTTCTCTCCCCTTTCACACATTCTGTCCTGGAGAAGAATATTTAATTTCTTGTGGGAATGTGCAGCCAGCCCATGCTTGGGAGGAGCAGGACTTCCTTCATAAAGGATGCTGTCTTTTCTGCTCTGTTATTCTGCAAAGGTACAAGCAAAAGCCCAGAGTGGTCAACTCCTTCTGTTTTAGGTAAGGTAAGTCAGTCTAAATCAAAAGTTCTGTATTAGGAATCTCATCTGTCAACAAATTTAACACACATTTTCCAATATGAACTTCACCAATAATGAAGAAGATATTTTGAGGCCCATCGGCAAAACTCCTTTGTCTTACTTCGAAATATCTTCAGAGGCCAGGGAAACAAGGAAGAGTGATGTTACTTGGCCTCTTCAGGAACATCAACACAGAGGAGTAAGAAATGATTATTCAAATGGTCACTTGGAGGCCACATTCCTCTGAGGTTTTGTGAGTGTCTTTTTAAAATATTAATCAATTTAATGAACAATCTAATGATCAAGTGGTCTGTAGAAATGTCTGTCATGGAGACATTATCTCCTTGGAAATGCAAGTTTTGCATCAATCAGCTACCTAACAAGAACTATTTAAGAGAATAGGTTTTTTGGTTAAAGGACACTTAGTCTTCCCATGAAACTTATCAACATGGACAATATTTTGTTCCACCCCTAAGTGCCATTCAGTTTAGCATTTAAGGAGCTACATGTAATTTCTAGTCACTCAAGCAGGTTTTTAAAGCCTTCTGATTGACAATGGCATGAATGTTTCATTATGTCTCTTTGATTAGACAGAGACAAGGGACACACTGGCTGGACCTGTCCTCAAAGCTGACTTTTATCTGACGTGCCTCAAAGAGTTCTAGGAGCCCAATCAGAAATTCATCTATTACCAGCTAACAGGCCTTTGATACTACTTTTCTTGCTAATGAAAATTCTCTTTGCTTATTCTCAGATTACATATTTTTAATTGATTTTTTTTTTTTTTTTTTTTTTTTTTTTTTTTTTTTTTTTTTTTTTTTTTTTTTTTTTTTTTTTTTTTTTTTTTTTTTTTTTTTTTTTACTTTTTGAGACAGGGTCTCTCTAAATTACGCAGACTGCCTCTGGTCTCGAACTTGCAATTCTCCCGCCTCCGCCTCCCGAGCCGCTGGGATTACAGGCGTGCGCCACCATGCCCGGCCATATTTTTAATTGATTTTTCACACTCTTTGCTCTGGAACTAGATTTTGGTGGTTTAATATGAATCAATGCACTAAGAATTAGTAGTCAGCATATACTTCACTCATAGTTTCTAAAAATTGTAATTATCTCATGCGTGATATAGAATACATTTCAGTAACTGCAAGGCTATTATTAATAAGTGGACTGGGTTGTCACAGATTAGAGTATAATTATATCTTAATTCTAGAAGCACAAATCTGTGTTTTAAATATTATTTAAGAAAAAAGAATGAGAAATAAGGTTACTTAGAAAAAGGAGAATATGTTTTTTACTTTATTGTTTAAAAGAAATTTTTCAGGAAGTGATTTAAGGTAGTTATTATAAAAGGGAAAAGAAATATGTAGGTGAACATGGTAGTCTTAACATATTCTCCATTTCTTACACTTATTCAAGTTTCATACTCAATGTGAAAAATAATATAGCTAAGTGATTTTTAGGAATTCTAAATGGTTGCTGTTGTCGTCAGGTTCTAGCAAGTTAAAAATCCAATTCAAAATTATGTTCTTAAATATTGTGCTTTTTAGTATTCTTTTAAACATGAAATTATTTCCTGTTTCCAAGCTTGATGTTCAGGCAAAAGTATGGTGCTCAGTCAATGCTATTGAATACTGTCTCGTCAATTTTTTATATAGTACATAAATAGCTAATTCTCAAAATCTTATTTTTCCCAATTCACAGAAAATCTATGAGGTACAACCTACTTCAAAAGGGTAAGTGCACACTAATGATGCATGAAAAATGTTTGAGAAAGCATAAACTGAGCATAAACATATGCTATGTGGTTCTTTTTCTTTTTTTTTTTTTTTTCCTTTTTTCAGTACTTAAGGATTGAACCCAGGGTCTCACACATGCTCAGCATGTACTCTACCTGTGAGCTGTACCCCAAACTCCTTTTTATTTTTTATCTTGAGACAGGGTCTCAGTAATTAATGCAGGCTGCCTCCGGGCTCAAACCCACAATCCTCCTGCCTAAGCCTCCCGAGTCCCTGGGATTACAGGTGTGCCATGGTGCCCAGCTATGAGTAGTTTCTTAATGAAGACTATTAGAAGACAAACATAAGTCATTGCTATGGATTTCTCAACCAAAATTTTTTTTTAATTTTAAAGTTAACACATATTAATTGCCCATTTCTTTTTTTTTTCATTTTTTATTGGACATTTTTAATGTACACCTTAATGTGATTCATTCTGACATACTTTTCATTGTGGCATTTCCATATATGCATTTTGATGTACATTATTCATATAAGTACCCCTTACCCTCTTGTATGCTTCCCCCCCACACCCTCCCCATCTAAGTCTTCTCTGTCATTTACTTGGTAATATTTTTCTATATGTACTTGAGTTCCAGTTCTGTTTAAGATAGAAACTTTTCCTGTAGTGAACTTTGTTTTTATCTTGTCAGAACAATTGCATGCATTTTCTAGACCATTTATATTGACACCATTCTTAGCTTTTTTTTTCCATTTTGATCCAACCTTTGAATAGGATTTTTCCTTCTTATAATTTTGATTCAACTCCCACATATGAGTGAGAACACGTGGTGTTTCTCTTTCTGAACTTGGGTTTGTTCACTTAAAAGAATTTCCTCTAATTCCATCCATTTTGCTGCAAATGACCTTATTTCATTTTTCTTGATTGCTGAGTAGTCTTCCATCGTGTATATGTACCATAGGTTTTTTATCCATTCTTCTGTTGAAGGGCACTTTGGTTGATTCCATATCCTTGCTATTGTGAAAAGTGCCACATTGAACATGGAGATGCAGGTGTCTCGGTGGTATGATGACCCATCTTCCTTTGGGTAAATTCCCAATAGTGTTATAGCTGGGTCATATGGTAGATCTATTTTCAGTTTTTTAAGATATCTCCATATTGATTTCCACAGTGGCTGGACCAATTTACAGCTCCACCAACAATGTAATAGTGTTCCTTTTTCACTGCAACCTCGCCAGCATTTGTTGTGATTTGTTTTATGGATCTTTGCCATTCTTACTGGTGTAAGGTGAAATCTCAGAGTTGTTTTAATTTGCATTTCCCTAATGGCTAGGGATACTGAGCATTTTTTTCATGTGTTTCATGGCTTTATGTACCTCTTTATTTGAGAACTGTCTACTCAGTTCCTTTGCCCACTTGTGTATTGGGTTATTTGTTTTGGGGGGAGTTTTATTCTTGAGTTCTTTATAAATTGCAGTAATTAGACCTTTATCTGATATATAAAATACGAAGATTTTTTTCCCATTCCGTGGGGGTTTCCTTGACTCTGTTAATTGTTTCTTTTGTGGTGCAATTGCCCATTTCTTGATTCATGAGTTTGTCTCAGAATTCCTTGCACATAGATTTTTGATAGTGGCTTAATGGAAAGAGAACACTGTGCAGAGTAAAGAAAATGTCTGGTTTGGAACTGCTACCAAGAGTAAATATTTACAAATCTGCCAACCTAGAATTGATTTGTATGTTAATTGTCATTGTTAGTTCCATCTAGTCAGGTCCGACTCATAGCAACCCTCATAGGGTTTTCGATGGCTGATTGTTTGGGGATTATTTCCAGGAGTGGATTGCCACATCCTTTTCCCATTTTTGCAGTGTTGAGGATCGAACCTGGGTACTCAGAAAATGTGGAGCAGCACTCTAGCACCTGAGATAAACCCCAGCCCATTGAGGTTTTATAGAATGAATAAAAACAAGAAATCCAAATCCTATCTTCTTCCTCTACACAAAAGTATTTGCAATAGACACTTTCAGCAGAGAAGTGGGCTAGTATAATCAAGTAAAATGAGATGCATGCATGGTGTTTTACTGCATTATATGGAAATCCTTCCACAAAAATAAAAAGATCTGCAATAGAAAAACATCATAGTTTTGGGAAGTTTTCTTTAATTATATGCCTTATGTCATTTTTATGTTTACCATATAAACCAGTCTATATATTACCAAAAATGGATACTTCACACTTATGAGTAAACACAGGCAGTCTTAGAATCCCATTTCACAGTTCCAATAAATGCCTACATGATTTATAAAGTGTATATGAAATAAGTAAACCCTAAGAAGTCACTGAAAATCCTCTATTCAAACCTATATTTTTAAAAGACTGCAGTTGTCTATTAATATTCTTATCTTAATTTGATTTTTGCCCTAGGAAATTGAATGAGAGAGGAGAAGTTCTTATGAGCTTTTTCTTTTTGGCCAGAACCACCATCCTGTAGAGTATACATTCAACAAGCAACTCCCAGTACCATCTGTAAGAAAACAGTTTAGGGAGAGCTAAAAAGTTTTAATTTCCCAATGCCACTATCAAGCAGCAGCTGTAGGAGCAACTCTGAGTCTTTGTCAAGCATCTCATCTTGCTTTTGTCTGCAGGCACTGGCAAAGCCTACTCTTGGAGGGAGGTGAACTTAGTATCATCAATGCGAAGTTGTGTTTTATGATTCTCTCCTGCCTGTAAGCAAGATTAAGAATCAACAAACTTCTGTATATGCTAAATGATATGACACACTGGCAGAGCCACAAGGTGCTTCATCACAGATTGTGTATACTTATTCTGAGAATTATCAAACAAACAATATGTGGGAGTTTGCTTTGTAATTTAATCTTCAGGGATATTTAACAGAGGGTTGCTTCTGCTTCTCCCTTATGCCTAGCAGCCAATCTGTTGCCATGTCTGGTAGGTTTTACCTCCAAAATAACTTCTCGCTCCTTTCGCTACTGCAATGCTAGAAATTCTGCAATCATTCTCTGCTGTGGTTTGAATGTGTCCCCCAAAGGTCATGGGTTGGAAACTTAATTCCCAATGCAGCAGTCTGGAGAGAAGGCTGTTGTGAGAGCTGTGTAGGCCCTGAGCATGATGCCCTCCTGAATGCACTGATGCCCTGACTAAGAGAGTGGGTTACTTATCTTGGGAGTGGGTTTGTGATGAAAGGATGAGTTTCCTCTCTTTTATCTTTCTCTTCCTCCACTGCCTTCCACTGTGGGAAGATGCAACAGAAGCTCCTCACTGGATGTCAGTTCCCTGATCTTAGATTTCCCAACATCCAAAATGGTGAGAAATAAATTTCCACTTTTTATAAATCATCCAGTATGTGATATTCTGTTTTTAGCAACATAAAATGTAGTATGAAACACTGTATATTAGTTTGCTAGGGCTGACATAAAAAGGTACCACAGGCTAGGCAGCTTAAACAACAGAGGCTTATTCTCTCATGAGCCTGGAGGCTAGAAGCCCAACCAAGGTGACCAGTTTGGCTGCTTCTCTCGTCTTAAACATGGCTGCCTTCTTGCTACGTTTTCACATGGGCTTTTTTCCATGCACATATGCCCGGGGTGTGTATTTCTATGTGCCCAAATTTTCTATTCTTATAAGATAGTTGTCAGATTAAATTAGGGTTTACTCTAACATTTTAACTTAATCTCCTCTGTAAAGGCCCTTCCTGCAGCAGTAGCACTGTGGCTTCAGATCCCGTCAGATCTCAGAAACTAAGGAGGGTTGGGCCTGGTTAGTACTTGGGTGGGAGACCGCCTGGGAACACCAGGTGCTGTAAGCTTGGGAGAAGGACCAGGAAATCCACTCCCAAAATTCAATCCACCCTTGAAAACCCTATGAATAGCAGAAAAACACTGACAATACTGTTTTGCCTGTTGTACATAGAGTTGCTATGAGTCAGACACCTACTCAACGGCACGTAACAACAACAACATAAAGGCCCTATCTCTAAATATAGTCATATTCCAAGGTACTGAAAGTTAGGCCTTCTACAGATGAACTTTAAGGAAACAAATATAGCACATATACACTCTAGGTTTTGCTCTAATTTGATTCAGTTTTCCAACCAAAATTTCTAACCAAAATCTTATTTCTGTCAAGTATGTCCCTGGGCCACATCCTTCTTTTACTGAATATATTTTTATGAATCCTCTATTTCCAAAGAGAAGTCCTAATTTATAACCTGGCATTCATGCCAAATTGTTTGCCAGGGTACCTTTCCAACCACAGCACACATTTCCCACACTTTTCCATTATAAGTAGCCAGATAACTAAAGCTACGTATCTTCCCTCTATCCAAGGAACAAAATCCTGCCTCCAGGCTCTGCCTACCATTGGTCCCAACTCAAATGCTAACTCCTAGACCAAACACAGGTTTGTAACTTTGTAGAAGACATCTGTTGGTTCTCAAGCCCATTCATTCCCTACCATTTGCCAGCAGTCTCCTTTTTCTCTAAATCCTAAGAGGATTTTTAGAGCTTCCCTGGCCTAGCTATTAAATCCATGCAAGTTAAGGTAGACAGATCACAAACCTTCTGATCTCACATGCACGCAAATAACCTATGTTTGGCTAATGATTATATTGCAGCTCCCAGGATGTAGGTATTATTTCAAAAATAAACATTGCCTAATGATCTCAGGGCCTGCAGCTGTAGCCCTGTGGCATCCGATCCCGTCAGATCTCGGAAGCTAAGCAGGGTCGGGCCTGGTTAGTACCTGGATGGGAGACCACCTGGGAACACCAGAAGCTGTAGGCTTGGGAGAAGGACCTGGCAACCCCCTCCCAAAAATCAATCTGCCATTGAAAACCCTATGAACAGCAGAGAAGCACTGACAAT